>JARYGA010054299.1:0-42050 GCA_030545235.1 Helianthus tuberosus
ACAAATCTTAAGACAATCACTGAAATTTCAAAAAAAATTTGGTGAGAGGCCTACCACAAAAATTGTTTTCCTGTCCTGAACATTGCATTTCCTGTTTAAAAGGAAAACAACATAAAAGTTCTTTTAAGTCCATTGAAGAGTCCAAAACAACCCAGTGTTTGCAGATGCTACACATGGATTTGTTTGGCCCAGTTCAAGTCATGAGCCTCAAGAAGAAAAGATATTGTTCGGTTATTGTTGATGACTTTTCTAGGTTTACATGGACTTTCTTTTTACACTCAAAAGATGAGACTGCATGCATTTTGCAAGACTTTGTGACACAGGTTGAAAAGCAACTTGACCTTCCAGTGAAAAGCTTCAGGAGTGACAATGGCACAGAATTTAAAAATAAGGAGTTGGATGCCTTCTGTGTGAAGAAAGGGATTGTAAGGCAGTACAGCATCCCTAGAACACCAGAGCAGAATGGGGTAGTGGAAAGGAAGAACAGAACCTTGATTGAGGCTGCCAGAACCATGCTTGCTGATTCAGGTTTGCTATTAACTTTCTTGGCAGAGGCAGTAAACACTGCTTGCTATGTCCAGAACAGAGTTTTAATAAACCCCAAGCACAAAAAGACTGCCTATGAAATTCTGCATAAAATCAAACCACTGATCTCTTACTTCAAGGTGTTTGGCTGCCCATGCTTTATTTTGAACCTAAAAGATTCCATTTCAAAATTTGCAACCAAAATTGATTGTGGTTATCATCTGGGATACTCAACCACTGCCAAGGCCTACAAAGTGTTCAATACACGGACCAAGGAAGTGGAGGAGACTTTGAATGTAAAGTTCAATGAACTTTCATCAATGAAAATCCCAGCAAATCCTGCAGATCTGTTTGATCTTGAAAAATTTACTTTTGAAAATACTGCTGTTAAGACTAACAGTGCAGGTCCATCAGAGGATACAACACCAGACTATGGGTATGAAATCATCATCCCTCAAAGGTCTGCCACAAAGGGAAAAGCATCAGCTGTTCAAAACAGTTGTCAAAGCTCAATCACTGCTACCTCAACAGTTGTTGACCAAAGTAGCCCATCAACCACTGCTTCCACATCCTCAAACACTGCTGACAAAAGTCTCCAAACAGTGGATAAAAGTCAGCAGGTGTCAACTTCATTACCTCCTATTCCACCACCTTTTGAAGCCACTGCTGGGTCATCAAAGTCACCAGCAGTGGTTAGCTCAGATGATACACATTTGCAGCCTTCACCAACAAATGCCATCATACCATACCAAGGAGATTTAATCTTCTTGAGATCTCATCCACCTGATCAAATCATTGGCAACATCAATGAAGGGGTGCTCACAAGAAGCCAAACCCAAAACATTTGTCTTTTTGCTGGTTTTCTATCACTCCATCAGCCAGTCAAGTACCAAGAGGCACTGAAAGACAATAGTTGGGTAGAAGCCATGCAAGAGGAGCTCCAACAGTTTAAAAGACAACAAGTATGGGAACTTGTACCACTGCCAGAAGAGGTTAGTCCCATTGGCACAAAGTGGGTCTTCAAGAACAAAACTGATGAAAGGGGTATTGTTGTCAAGAATAAAGCCAGGCTTGTGGTTCAAGGTTACAGACAGGAAGAGGGGATTGATTATGATGAAACATTCGCCCCTGTTGCAAGATTGGAAACCATTAGACTGTTCCTGGCCTTTACTGTCAACCACAACATGAAGGTGTTTCAAATGGATATCAAAAGTGCTTTCCTCTATGGTACAATTCAAGAAGAGGTATATGTTTGTCAACCTCCAGGTTTTGAGGATCCATTTTATCCAGATCATGTCTACAGGCTAAACAAAGCCTTGTATGGCCTGAAACAAGCACCAAGGGCCTGGTATGAAACTCTTTCCAACTTCCTACTCTCAAATGGTTTCAAAAGAGGTACCATTGATAAAACATTGTTTCTAAAATGGAGAGGGAAGGATTTAATGATTGTCCAGATTTATGTGGATGACATTATTTTTGGAAGCACATGTAATTCAATGTGTGAAGAGTTTAGAGAACTCATGACAGCTGAGTTTGAAATGAGTGCAATGGGTGAGCTGCAATGCTTTCTTGGTCTCCAAGTTCAGCAAATGCAAAATGGAACTTTCATTCATCAAAGCAAATATGCTAAAGAACTTTTGAATAAATTTGATATTAATGATTGTAAACCATGCAGCACACCCATGGCAACAAATAAGCTTGTCATGTCTGATGAAAAGGATGAACTGATTGACCAAACTTTATATAGAAGCATGATTGGGTCCTTATTATACCTAACTGCATCTAGACCAGACATCATGTTTGCAACATGTGTCTGTGCAAGAAGTCAATCAGCTCCCAGAAAATCAAACCTCATTGCTGTAAAAAGGATCTTCAGATACATAAAAGGTGCTCCCACACTTGGTATCTGGTATCCAGCTAATGGGAATATCAAGCTTTCAGGCTTTTCAGACAGTGACTTTGCTGGATGTAACACCACAAGGAAGTCCACATCAGGAGGGTGCTAGTTTCTAGGTGATTGCTCAGTTTCATGGCAAAGCAAAAAGCAAGCAGCTGTTTCAACATCCACTGCTGAAGCTGAATACATTGCTGCTGCAAGCTGTACAGCCCAACTCCTGTGGCTTCAAAATCAGTTGCTGGATTTTGGTATCACTGCCTTAAAGACACTACTCATGTTGGATAGCCAGACAGCAGAAAATATCATCAAAAATCTAGTTTCCCATTCAACCACCAAACACATCGACATCAGACATCACTTTGTGAGGGATTGCTATGAAAAAGGTTTGATTTCTCTGCATCAAGTCCCAACTAAAGACCAGTTGGCAGATGTGCTCACAAAAGCACTTGATACAGCCACTTTTGAAAGCCTGGTCTCTAGAATTGGGATGCTAAACATGGAATAACAAGCAACATCTTGTTTTTCTATGCATAAAAGCATCAAAATGTTTTCAGAAAATCAAAAATCCATCCTTAAAAATAGCCAAAAATGAAATTTTCATTAAAATCCTTAAAATTCTGCCATAACCACTGTTTGTTCAAAAGTCTGTTCTACTTCAAAGGCTGTCCACTGCTGAAAGCCATCCTCTGCTCTCTCATTTCTTTGATAAACTCTGTTGCTCAAAAGCAGTGTCTTATCCACTGATATGCTATCCACTGATAGTGAAAATCATCCACTGCTTCCATTTTACCGTTGTAACCACTGCCTTCATCAGTAACTTTCATAAAAGTACTGTCCTTCATTTCCTCATAGCTTGGCATGTGGGCAGTACATAGTGGTCAGTACTTTTGTAACCGCTGCCACGTCAGCCTTCACTTTTTCCTCTATAAAACCCCCACTTCACACCAAAAACAGGGTTTTACTGTCGAATTGAATTCTCAAAAAATTCTCTTCTCAAAACAGTTTTTCTTCACATTCCTTCACAAATTTCTTCGATTATCATCTTCAAAATGACAAAATCGAAGCCATCTACAAAACCCTTCTCCAAATCATCGTCGAAAGCGGCCTCTCAAAAGGCCAATCCCACCGAACTTCCATTTAAACCATCTCACAATCTTCTGGGTCTTCTCACAAAACCCAGCACCACAGATGCTTTCGACTCCATCATCGCCAAAATGGTTAAATCAAAGTACAAAACTTTGTTAATAGCCGATGCACCAATCTACTTGAAAACCCAAAGAGAGTTTTGGAAGAATGCCACCCTTGAAAAACAAGGAGACGCTGTAATAGCCATTAACTCTACTCTAAAGGAAAAACCTGTCAAGATTACACCACAGTCAATTTCAGAGGTCTTTCAACTCGATGATCAGGAAGGTACAATTTCTTTCCCTAAAAACGAGTTAAAAATTGACTTCATTGAGAGAGGGTATGCAGACACAATGATGAAGAAAGCTACCTTACAAAAGGGTTTCTTTCCTTCTGCAACAAGGTTTTTATTCCATACCCTCCTCTTATGTGTTTCAAACAAAACCACTTCCTTTAATGAAATACCATTAAAGATTCAAAATCTGGGATATGCAATTCTTCAAGAAGAAAATTTTAACTATTCTCGGGAAATCTTTAATGATTTGGTTAATAATGTTGAAACAAAATCATTCTTACTGTTTCCAAGGTTTTTAAGTTATTATTTTGAAAAGAAATTCAGTAAGGATGATATTGTTGTAATAAACCAAGGTGATTATACTCAAATAAACAGTTTAACAACTGAAACTTTTTCAAGAATGTTAACACCTTGCAAAACACAAGCAGAGGTGCCTGAGCAGATTTTAGCAGCTACCACTGCTCCTCAGGTATCTGCTGCTGAGCCCACTCCTCAAGGTGATCAAAGTGGCAGCACAACTGCTTTGAAACCCACACCTAAAATCACCAAAAAGCCAAAAAGAAAAACTCAAAAACCCCCCAAAACCCATCAAAAAGGCAACTCTGGAGGATGAGATACCAGAGCTAATGCCTGTGACAGCACAAAAGTCACAAGAAACCACTGCTGCTACTTCCTCACAGCAGTTGGTACAAATATCTCAACCCATAACCGAAACTCCTCCTGCTTCTTCACAAAAAGAACAGGTTGTACACATAGGGCCACCACATCATGATGCTCTGAAATCACTCGGTTTCATCATCCACAGCTCAATGCCCGAGGCAAATCCTGTTTCTACACCAAACCTCACATCCACAATTCCATCACCAACTAAACTGCTGTTGGATGCAATTGATTTGAACCAAGCACTAACCAGTCCTTCTCAATCACCTATTAATGAGAATATGCCTCAACAAATGACTGGGTCTGATGTATCAATCTTTGCTAACCCACCAACACAACCTGAGGAGGTTACACCCCTTGAGTTACAAGTAACTCTTGGTGGTAATCCAAGTGAAGCAGCCACTACAACTGTTGAACCCACTGGTTTACAGTTGGACAGTGGTTACATTAATAAGACTTCCTTGGAGGCAATTCCTTACATAGTGTTGGTGCATTCATCTGTCGTCTTCGTCTTATGTCGAGTCTCGATTACGTTGCGGATCTGTTCAAGTGTGACATCATCTAGGTGACATCACAAGTGACATCATCTAGATGACATCACAAGCTACATAATGATTGAAAGTCAAATATACAAAATCAGAAGTTAGATCTCGCTTGAAAGTCAAACATATGAAAGTTTCGCTTGAAGTTATTTCAAGATTTCGCTTGAACTAGACTTGTTCATTTCAAGCGAAATCTTGTCTACTATATATATGGTTCATGTCCTTCTCATTTGTAAGAGTTCCTTCAGAAGTGTAAAGTTACTCTGCCGGTTTGTCAAGTCAATATATGAATGAGAAGATTGTATTAAAGTGATATAACTCTGTTTCTACTCATTTCTTTCTGATTCAAAACAGTTTGTTTGTTTCCGCCACTCAAACTGTCGTATATTAGCTCAGATTGACTCACTCGGTCGTCAAAATACGATCCTACAATTGGTATCAGAGCCAGTTATGAGCCAATATACCTGAATCAGTTGATTTTTCTACACAAAATCTGATTTCTGGACTGTTCCTCGGACAAAATGGACTGAGTTTCGGACATTGTGTGTGAAACTGAGTTTTAACAAATCCTTGAGTATATCAGCTTAAAATTCAAAGAAAATCGTGTAAAAATGACCTAAAAACTAGATTTCGCTTGAACGAACAAATTGATTTAGCTTGAATGTGTTGGTTTTTTGAAGCGAAATTGTGGATTTCGCTTGAAACAATTTGATTTAGCTTGAAAAATTGTTGTTGGTTTGAAGCGAAATTGTGGATTTCGCTTGAGATAATCTGATTTAGCTTGTAAAGTCGTTGTTGGTTTGAAGCGAAATTGTGGATTTCGCTTGAAATAATCTGATTGAGTGTAAATTGGAATATGTAATCACGTGTTCTATGTCAGAATACATGTGATCTTATCTGTGTACATCAGCAAGATATTAAAGTTGTCTGTCACTTTTGTTGTTGCACTCTGATAAAGTGTGGTTTGATTCTCTCGAAAATATTCACGTGAAAAGTGCATCAAGTTTCGTGAAAGTTGTTCAGTTTGTTTAAGATTCATGTGATTTGCATCGGTGTAGTCAAATTTTATCAAAAACATTAAGTGAATATGCTTTATTCAGTTTGTAATTGTCTGACATAGGTCATCGATTCACACTTAGAGATTGTATACATTGAGATTTGATAAAGTCTTGTCACCGCATGTGAATAGATATTAATTTTGTCGGTTCATTTGATTGAAAGAAATAGGTGAAATAGATCAAATTGAATTAATTGGGAAATACAAATTGCCAACCACTAAAGTCATCGATTAATAATCAAAGTTGGAAATTGTTGTTTTAGTGGACTTTGTGGTCAAATAGGAGACTGTGAAGTTGGATTGCATGTTGTAGGTCTGCATGTGTGTCAGATGATCACATGTTTGGTCTGTTCAAAGTTTACAAATTGAAAATGTTCATTAAACAAATTTAAAATGTCGATTACTTCAAATTTTTTGGGATAAATAGACTTTGTGTTAGTTACGGGCCAATGAAAGAGTCATGAATAGAACGGCTCAATCATAGTTGTCGGATTTACATGAGAGACCCAATCTGAAAGTGGTGTTTTAGTGACTTAGGAAGTTAGATTGTTTTTGTAATTTGTGTAATCAATCCGCATGAGGTGTAAGTTTGCAAGTCTTGTTTTCACTCGGATTTGGAAAGTTGCTGTTTACACTATCTAAATCAGTTCCCAGTTCACACGAGTTTTATTTGTTTTGCTTTGCAAGGTGAAACGTGATTTGTCAAGTATTGGATACTCGCACGAGCAAATCTCCACTCGATCCGTTGTCGCTCAATCTTTGATATTCAATCGAATAGTCGTTTGATTGTGTGAATCTTTGTATTGATCAAAATTTGTTTTTGTAATTCTTTCATTACCAAAAATGAATTCTGAGATCTATATCGCACTGAAAAAATTTGATAATTTTGCAGGTATCAAGGGAGAGTCTATAAAAGAATTGTTTGATCGATATTGCCTTCTAGTTTTGGAAATGGGAAAATTAGGGATAACCAAGTCTAATAAGGAGTGGGTTGACAAAGTGGCAAATGTTTTACCGCGTGATGTGTGGGGAACGTATTTGTTAGATTTGAAGGATAGACATTCAGACATGAATTTGAGCACGTTTATCGAGAAGATTGAAGATCAAGAACTTGAACTCCAAAAGATTAGAAAAATGAAGTTTGTTGATACTGAGTCTGTCAGTATCGAGTCAGTTCAAAAAGAGTCGGACCAGGAGTCAGGAATTGAGGAGGTCAAATCTGAGAAAGTGTCTGAGTCAGAGTTCAAAGATGTCGGTAAACAGGAAGTGAAAATTGCTCATGAAGCAGAAATTGTTGAGAAAGTAAATTCAATATCTGAAACACCATGCCAAAAGTGTTTAAAACCGTGCATGGAGTGTCTCGAAAAAGACACTAAGTTTCAGGAATTGAAAGAACATGCTGACATGTTAAAATTTGATTTAGGACAAGTTAAAGAAGCATATGATACACTAGCTAGATCAGTTAAAATGATTAAAGAAGAAAGTGTCGAAAATGATAAAGCCACAAAACTAGCAAAAGCAACACTTTTTGATAAACAAGTGGAAGTTAATTTTCATCTTGACACAATCGCATCATTAAAAAAGGAATTGGAATTGACTAAAATTGAAAATGAGCGAATTGATAAGAAATTGATGAGCTATGTTGCTTCGTCCTATGTTCTTGAACAAATTGTTCCACAACAGCCCAATGCTGAATCAGTCTTTAACAGTGTTCCACCCCCAATGTGGAATCATTATACTCAAAAGTATCCAGATGGGGTGGAAGCTGCATTGAACCTCAAACTGAGGACAATTGAGGATGAGTTGCCAGAGAGCATAGATGTTACATTCTCTACGTCTGACACCGACAGCGAGTCACAGGTCCTCAAGACTGTTGTCGATCAGGTGTTAGATGAAGAGAGTGATAACTCTGATGTTGAAGTTATGAAATCTCATTCTGAGAAGGCTGTTACTGATTCTGAAGATGAGGGTAATTTTTTAGAACGTTTTATACCGAAATCAGACAAGAGTATGAATGATGATCCGATTATGGTGGTTTACACTATGATTGGAACTGACAAGCTTTATTCTGATTTTGAGTATCCTCTTCAGAATGTTAAGGTTGAAAATGTCGAGAAAGTTTTCAAATTGGTTGAAATGGACATTAATGTGGTAAACAACAAAGAATTCTTTGCAAAAGCTAAAAAGTCATTTGTTACAACATGTGTAAACAACTCGGGGAAAAAGGAATGGGAAGGTAATGGTAACAAGAAAAATGGTAACAACTTTAAAAACAAAGGAATTGGGTTTGAAAATAGAATGGTGTAGGTCCCTCGGAGGTTGAGGTCAAACCTATTCCTTGTTATGCAAAACACACTAGCAAGTGCGGAAACCAAGCTAGCATGCAAACCGAGATCGAAGACGACAATACACGACACGCAAGATTCACCGATTAACACCTCTGTATTAATACGTATGAAAAGATCAGTTACAAGCTCAATGTTTACAGATGTATTCTGTGAACTCTCAAAGTTCTCTCGTGTGTGTGTGTGCTCTCACTTGTCTTCTGCTATGAAGTGAACACAATACATGGGTATTTATACCCAACACAGATCGTCTGGTCGAAGGATCAGGTAGACTGATCGAAGGATCATCTATCGACCAGAAACCTACCGAAGGATCACATATACCTCGAAGGATGATATCCTTCGAGGTCCATCAACATCCATCGAAGGTTTATCTTTCGAGCTCATCATCGAAGGATCTAAACAATCCTTCGATGACCCATCCTTCGACACAGACATGTTACACACAATGTGCTAACTGTTTGGCCAGGTCAAACAAGGAGGATGGTTGACTAGGTCAAACTTACATCAAAGCACATATTAACAAACCTAAGACGTAACTCAGACTAACACAAGACATCGTTTTGTATCATGACAAAATACAGACAAAGTACAGACACAAGTGCACCAACAAACTCCCCCTTGGCTGTAGCTTTGTCTCGATCTTAAATCTTGTAGGTCCCTCGTGTCTTCAAGTCTTTGACGTCCTTTCAAGTCTTCAAAGTCGGAGGATCTTTAAAGTCTTCACGTCTTGAAAGCAGAAAGTGTACCAACAAACTCCTCGTTTCATGTAGGAAGTGTGTTGACAAACTCCCCCTTAACATAAGCTCCCCCTTGAGTTATGCTCGTGAAATACTTGTTCTTTTATGAATTGAGATCCTTGTGGTGTTGATGATGGTCAGCGGCAACTCGATCATCTTCATCATTTGAGTGCCTTCACGTCGTGTCTTCATTCCGAAGCTTGTCATCGACCATGTTCTCCTTGCCTTTAGAATCTGCACATGCAAGAAATCTAAACGCGTAATGAGAACAACTGCCTGGAATATCATAAGCAAATGACACACATGTGACCATTGTTCAAACAACTACCGTCCGACAGTTTGAAAGTTTAACAAATTTATCAATTTTAGGTTCTTAACTTTCAAAACTTGCAAATTTCGACCGTTTATGAAGAATTAGTCGATTCGGTTTTCAATCAGGTTGCAGGTAACGAAGACTCGAGATCCAACATCGTACAATCGAAAATAAAATAGAAATAAAATCTTTTTGGGTTTTATAAAGTTTATATTGAAACACACCTAAAAACTATTTGGAATTTTTGAATATTTCAAATGTAAAGACAAAAAGCAGTAAATAAATATATACAGAGATGCAGAAACTGAAAGCATTAAATAAATATTTACAGACATTCTTTTTGCGAGTTTCGAGGGTAAGAGAATCATATCAGTGTACGGTCATCCCAAAACGCTCTTGTTGTTCAATTAGTTAACATTAAGATAAGCATCCTATAACGATTATCGGTATTGTTGTCCACATAAGCTCAACTTATCAGATGTAATCATGGCGAGGGGATACGTTAAGTTATGATTTATACTTACCGACCGGTGTTCATCCACATCACGACACATTCCCGTATCAAGGTATGCACGAGAGTTCATCTTACCGGTGAGTATACCGATTATCATCTGTTTGACCGTATATGATGTGAGATTCTCACTTATTTGATTTGAAAACAAGCCCTATGTGATAGAATCACTTATTGATGAGGAACTTGATTTTCGATGCATGAGGGCACAGGAGCAAGTCCGTGAACAGGTCAGTACTTTCGTACAGCAGAGAGACGAACTTGACTCCCGGAAAGAATCTGTGATATATTATCACTTATTTTGAGGGACATGTGATTGTTGATCACTTATTGAGGTTGTATGCAGTATGTACACGTATGTATGGTATCATGGAAGATCTAGACTTGCGTCCCCGTTATTTTTCGGTAAAAGATACAACCATGATACCCAAATGATAAGCAGCATAAAGACCGAATATCTCAGAACCTCGGCAATCTCTCAAACGAAATTTCGGTACTAAGACCATATGCCAATGAATGGTTCCCACCTGGTCTTCAGTCGATTTAAGTTTATATCACCCTGCACACTTTAAAGTGATTGTGAGCCTACCGATACATCTTATATAGAGCTGCTTATCGTTTTTCATTTTAGGTTTAAAGAGGTTTGGACAGACCACTGATGTACTATCATTTTCTCTTTTGCTCGCCAGGAAACTCATTTTTGTTTTTCTATTGTTTTTGCGTTTTTGAAATTTTTCGATGTTTTTGGATTTTTCAAATTTGGATTTACTCCCCCTAAAATCAACAAACTAAAATAAATTTTAAAACACAAAGGTATTTACAAAAATGATTTTCCGATGTTGGTTAACTCATGTTTTACCTCAAAGCCGTTTACCAAAATTAAGTTTTAATCAGAAATGATTTAGCGAATTTTGGAAAAATCAGTTGGCATGTCGGTAAGCGGTGCGGACCATGACAACATTGTCTGGCCAAAGAGTGCTGAACGAGATAATAATAATTCATAAAGCAGCTGAAATATCGACAAGTATAGGAGAGATTAGAAATTTAGAACCGTATCCTGCAACTGCTTTGTGCATTGCCAGGAATCTGAGTGCTCTCCCAAACTGGATATCCACCAGGTGTGGACTTCAAAGTCGATTGTTGTAGCTACTGAGAAATCTCTTTACAGCAACAAGATCAGAAACCTCCGGGTCCGGCTGGACTTCCACATTGTACCAGCGAAGGTCTTTGTCTTTCTCTTTGAGAAGTAGTGTGCGGTTGTTCAATCCATGCCAAGGCATCCGCACACCCGGTTGGTTTGTTCAACAAACACAATCTCTTCAATCACACCGCGAAGAAATGTACACTGCACGTTCATCTTGTTGATTTTGAACTTCAACCGTGCTGCAGGTGCGTACTTTTCATTGGAATCTTTCCTGAGGACCCGATCAAAAACCTTAACAACCAAAAATTTTGCACAAATTTCATCTGGTCGAATTTTCAACTACATGCAACCACATTCTTTCACCAACATTTTTGTCTTCTTTTCTCCTCTCTCCATCAAAGGCAATAATTTCTTCTGTCGCCTATCTTGTGCAAGGACGCTCCACTATCAACAATCTTACGACTATCGAAAGTTCCTCCTGGAATATCCTACACACTCACTCAGAGATTAGTTGGAGAGGGGGACCCAAGCCTTTGTGGACTTGGGTCGTCCTTGATCATCAAGGAAAGTGATTTCAATCACTTGATGATTAGGAAAAAGAACCTGTGGTGCTCCCCCTGATTGAATTACCTGCTTTTGCTTCCAAGCTGTTTGTCCTTTACCAGTATTTGAATTTATTGTTTTAGCATTTACTGGTTTTACAGTTTCAGATTTTGCTTGTACAGGTTTTTGTTCTTTTACCTCTGATTTTAAGGCCTTTTCAATTACCTTTTGATTCTTTTGCTTTAACTTCTTTTCCCTTTCTTTCAAGACACGTGGGTCTTGTTTCGGGGAAACTGATCGTTTTCGGTAATCGATTTCTTGGGGAGCACTCATTTTTGACTTCAGCTTTTGCACGCGTGGGCAATATCTTACAATATGCCCAACTGTCCCACATTCAAAACATGTTCTCCGCTCTACAAACTTCGGAGAAACACGTTGATGACCAGACGGAGAACCAGACCATGAACTTTGTGATCTAGACGTGCTTGGACCTAAATCACATCCGTTGGTGTGTTGGGTGTAATTATTCTGATCATTTCGTTTTAAAATTCTAACTTGTTTTATAAAATCAATGTTAGATTTATCCTGAAATGTTTCAAGTTTGTCTGAACCCGTTGATCCAACAAAGTTCATTTTCGGTTCTCGTTTCTTAACAGGAGCTCTTTTGTTTTGAACCTTTTGTTGTTGAACCTTAGGTTGCTCAACCCTTGATTGTTGAATTTTAGGTTGTGCAGCCTTAGGTTGAGTAGCCTTAGACTGTTCAACTTTAGGTTGTTGAACCTTTGGTTGTTCAGTCTTAGGCTGCTGAACTTTAGGTGCTTGAACATTCTTGTTCTGAGCCTTCCTTCCCTGTACCTTACCCTTTCTGGAGTTGACTTGTTGTTTTCGCTCAATTGGTGGTTTTTGGTTACCGTATTGTTTTCTAATTTGTTCACACGGAATTGGATCACATTGAGTGACGGTAACTTTGTCACTTTTGTTCCCCAAAAACTTATCAGTACATCCTTCAAAAATTTGCTCAATTAAATCTTGATTTACATTTTTAATTGGAAAATCTTTGTTAGAGTAGATTTTGCTATCTCCTTTGAGCGTGTACAACAAGTTATTCTCTTCACTGCTAGATACAAGGGACTCCATGGCTTTTGACATTTCAGTCTTACTCGGTTTCACTGGTGGATCACACAGGATGTGATTCTCGATTGGAATATCTGTTGTAACCGAGTTAGACTGTTGTTTCACAATTTCTTCAGATTCATCATCTGAAGAATCAGCATCCTCAACAATGGGAGGACTCTGTTCCTTAACACACGATGAATCTGTCACACTCTCAGATTCTGATTCACCCGAGGATGATGTACCAGTTGTGAACCCAAGGCCTGCTGCAAAGTCATCTAGATCGAGTGGCACAGTAGGTTCAAAACGGGGCATATCCTCGTCATCAGGCAATTTGGAGTAATTGTGATTCATTGGGGGAGGACATGATTTGAATCCAATACATATTTTATCCCCCTTTTTCTTTTGAACGTCAATGATGTGATCCAATACATAGCGGGAATTGGAATAGCTTTCCAGTTTCTGCTTAATTGTCTCATATTCACATCGAGCTGTTGCCAACTCTACCATTTGCTTTTCAATTGTGTCAATAAGATTATTGTTAGCATGTTGTTTTCGCAAAACAGCCTTTTGTAATTCTGAAACATCATGTCTTAATGACGCAATTGTTGCTTTAAATTCCTTTTCATTTCTGGTTAAAAACAAGTTAGCTTCAGTTGCTTTAGAAATATCTACAATCAATTCTTGATTGTGTTTGTGTGTGATTTCAAATTTCTCCTGCAAACCCTCGTGTTTGCTTCGCAATTCACAAAACTTATCATTCATCGAAACATGTTTGTCTTGCAAGTCAAACAAACTAGCTTGTAAAGCATCATGTTTGCCTTGCAACTCAGACATGTTTGCCTCTAAATCAGCATTGTTAACACGCAAACTATCACAGTTATCACAACTAGCAGCAATGGGTTCATCGACACATACCTGACCTGATGAACTGTCGACATTAGCCATAAAGGCTGAATGGAGATAAGACGAAGAGTAAGCAGATTGATCCACCAAGTTAGATCTTCTTTCAGTTCCTGCTGCAGCTTCTTCCAAAAGCTCATCAATATCTGCATCGACTGACGCTCTTGATGTCTCATCCATATGATCATTGCCTGAAGTGGAGAATTCTTCATCTGAGCTTCCACTATAACCAGAACTGTCTTCATCTTCAGAAGATTCATCACCATTGGTGGAAGATTCTCCGCCACTGGCGTGCTTATGATCCTTGACAACCTCAGCAAAACATGCTGTTCCATCCGGAGCATCATTCCCAAACTGAAGCGACCAATCACAACCTTCATCTATTTGAACCACAAGTGCCTGGTTGGCATTTGATGGCCCTGCTTGGCTTTGGTTGTTGACAGGTATCAACGTACGAACATTGTTCCTGTTCTGGTTCTGCTGGTTGCCTTGGTTTCTAAACAGATTTTGGTTTCCATGCTGAGCTGGTCTTGTGCATTCCCTTTTGAAATGACCCCGTTCACCACAGTTAAAGCACGTTACAGCTTGCTTGTCGAACCCATACTTGGTGTCTTTCTTGCTTTCCAAGTTGGTTCTCCCCGTTCTTTCCATAAACTCCTTTGCTCTTCGAATTGCACTAGCAAGAGCCCATTTGATATCCATCATTTCAAACTCTTCTTTATCCACTTGCTGATAATCTTCATTGGTTAGATTGATATTCCCAATCTGACCTGCAACCAATCCACAATAAGCACTAACCAAGGTGTTCAACATCTCCATATGCTCCTTGGCTACTTCGACACTGACTTTGGAAAAGTTGGAAGTGTCTAATCTGACTGTGTTCGGATTGGAAGTGGCTTGAAAGTTTGAGGAGCTTCCATAAAACCCTTGCTGTTGCGGTTGTTGCTGCTGAGCTGTCGGTTGCACATTCTGTTGTAGAGACGAAGAATCTGGTCTTGAATACATCATCGTGTATGCTGAAGGATCAAACTGATTTGTTGTGGAAGGTCCGGTGTTTGAGATGAAGGCTGTTTGAAGCTTTGCATGTTGAGAGGCTGGTTTTTCTCCACTGATACCTCCAGCAATCCCATAGTACATCTCTGGATTTTGAGGAGTTAGTGTTCTTTTTGCCTTAAGCTTTTCTTCTACATCCTTGTTCTCCAGTTTTTGAATTAACTCATAAACGGTGATTGTGTCTAGAACACCGTTTTCTTTGAGAATTTCAAGATAACTGCTCCACTTTGCTGGTAAGCTATCAGCGAATCTCTTCACCATTTCTTGTGGAGTGGCAGTGACTTTAAAAGCAAACATCTCGCTCAACAAGTGATGGAACCTTGTAGATAAATCTGCCAAAGTCTCATTCTCCAAACACGTGAATCCTTCAAACTCTTTCTTCAGTAATTCTTGCTTGATCTTTCTAGATTGAGCATTTCCTTCACATCGCAACGTGAGCATATCCCACAAGCTTTTAGTAGTCGTGCAGTAAACAAACTGGTGGTAAATGTCTCTGTGAAGAGCTTGTGTGAGAATCATGAATGCTTTCTTTTCTAACTCAAATTTCTTCTTATCATCTTCAGACATAGTGCTGTAAGTTTGTGGATTAGATCCTGCAACTTCCAAATCATTGTCAAATGCGGTGAAGAAGCACATCCATAGCTCTTGACCTTGCCCTTGCCCCTGAACATAAGTTCTCAGCCTTTCTTTCCACCATCCCCAATCATTGATGTGATTTAGCTTTGGTGGTTTTGTGCTTGTACCAGTTTCACTGTCGTTCTGCATCATAGATTGAATGCTGCTGCTTTGATTTGTGACCAATGCCCATTGATTTGCAGTTATCATTGCAGCTTGAGGTGGGGCAATAGCCTGCATCCATGCAGTTTTGTTGAAATCTGACGCAGATTGCGTAGCTGATGATTGCGTAGCTGATGATTGTGGAGTCATAGTTGTTAGAGTCCACGCGGTTGGATCCCACTGACTGTTTGTTCCCATTTTGTAAAGAAAATTAATATATTAAGTGAAAATTGATTTGAAATTTGAAAAACAAGTTTTCCCTTTTTTAAAAAATTAATTTTCACAAACTATGTTAATATCTCGAATGATAACCACCAGCCGAAGGATCCTTGATCGAAAGACCTCTGAAAAACACAAACTTGTTAAACTTAAACAGACTAGGTTCGAAGGAACAGAACTTGTTCGAAGGATCAACAGTGTTCGAAAGATCACTGTTGAGTTTCGAACAATGATTTCGAAAGACTCTCCAATCGAAGGATCCTTGTCTTTCGAATAAGACCTGTAGATCGACAGATATATCCTTTGAAAAGATTCCTTGGATCGAAGGATAAGTCACAGACTTCGAAGGATGTTCGAAGGATGATTATCTATCGAACCTCCTTTGATCGAAAGATGATCTTTCGACTTCGAAGGATATCCTTCGATATGCACTGACACAGTTGACAAAAGTTGACAGGTTGGTGAAAAGGTGATTGGTTGGTAGAAACTTTCGGCAGAAGGTATGCTCAGGCCATACTTTCTGCCAAAACCAGATTTGAACAAATAAAATATTACCAAGTAAAACCAGGTTCTGAACCAGAAACCGGTCACCGGAGTAAACCGGAATTTGGCCGGAAATTACCAAACTTCTTAAAAACAAGTTTTTAAGTTACCCAACCCGTCCTTTAACACACCCGGTTAGTTTAGAACACGTTTTAACGTCTGGAAATGAGAGAAAAACAGTAAAAACGGGTGCTAAACCAAGTGAGTTTTTGTCCAAAACACTCCAAAGTCTTGTATAAACTCGGTTTTTAACAGGGAAAAGAGCCACGGCTCTGATACCACTTGTAGGTCCCTCGGAGGTTGAGGTCAAACCTATTCCTTGTTATGCAAAACACACTAGCAAGTGCGGAAACCAAGCTAGCATGCAAACCGAGATCGAAGACGACAATACACGACACGCAAGATTCACCGATTAACACCTCTGTATTAATACGTATGAAAAGATCAGTTACAAGCTCAATGTTTACAGATGTATTCTGTGAACTCTCAAAGTTCTCTCGTGTGTGTGTGTGCTCTCACTTGTCTTCTGCTATGAAGTGAACACAATACATGGGTATTTATACCCAACACAGATCGTCTGGTCGAAGGATCAGGTAGACTGATCGAAGGATCATCTATTGACCAGAAACCTACCGAAGGATCACATATACCTCGAAGGATGATATCCTTCGAGGTCCATCAACATTCATCGAAGGTTTATCTTTCGAGCTCATCATCGAAGGATCTAAACAATCCTTCGATGACCCATCCTTCGACACAGACATGTTACACACAATGTGCTAACTGTTTGGCCAGGTCAAACCAGGAGGATGGTTGACTAGGTCAAACTTACATCAAAGCACATATTAACAAACCTAAGACGTAACTCAGACTAACACAAGACATCGTTTTGTATCAGGACAAAATACAGACAAAGTACAGACACAAGTGCACCAACAAATGGCTAAGAATGTTAAACCAAAGGAAACAATGAATGATGTTTTTGTTGTTGGTCCAAGTGTTGATGCTGAAAAGGAGTATATTTTCAGTCAAAAAGCCATTGATGATTTCAATGCAGCTAAAGAGTTGAGAGAAGAGACCTACAAATCAACTTTTGTCGAATATGACAAAAGAATTTGTTACCGCTGCAATGAGATTGGTCATATGGCGAAGCAATGTACCAAAAAGATTGAAAAATTCGTTTTCAAGAAACCTGTTTTGCAAAAACCAAAACCTAAAACTTCAACTGATGATAAGGGTAGAAAACCAATGGTTTCGTCTGTCCGAATTCTGAAAAGAGGTGAATCATTGAAGTCCGAAGAAAAACCGAAATCAATTTTTGAGATTGGTGAATCTTCGAAAACCCAAAAGACTTCAAAGATTTATCCAAAGACAAAAGTTTTTGATACTCAATCATGGGTGGCTAGAACAAAGAAATCAGTCAAGGTAGAAGAAAAGCCAAAAGAACAGAAAGTGAGGCTTTCACAAGGACAGAAAGACCGACTGAGAAAGAAAAGAAAGAAAGAACGAGAGTATCTTGAAAGGATTTTGTCCTCGGATACAACTGGTAAAACAGATAAAAGTTCTGATAAATCATCTTGCTCACCAAAGAACAACAAATCAAGCAAAACGCATTCATCAGATACAAATCTGAGGACGAAAGAGGAGATAAAGAAGAAGAAAATGGTCGGCGATGAATCTGACATGTCAAAGTCAGACAAGCCACCTTCAGGCGATGAATCTGGCTCTTCAAAGTCAGACAAGCCACATTCAGGCAATGATTCTGGTATGGTAAAACCAGAAGAGTCATGTGTTGAGGTAAAAATGGAGAATTCAGGTTTAACAATGGATGATGTAAACTATCCACCATTGTTGAACAAGAATTCTAAATCACCCAAGGACCGTCAGGCTTGGGTGAATCTGTTTAAATGAAAAACCTGACTTGCCGGAACTCCCAGGTTGGTAATTGGGGAGTAGGAATCGGCATCTTTCTTGAGAAATTCACTCTGGTGATATTTCGACTTACAAGTGGTTAATCAAGGACATTAAGTTGTACTTGATTTAACTATCTTACAAATGGTATGATTGTTGAAACTGTGTTTGTGATAAACCTACAAGAAGTTGAAAACAATGTGATGAAATCCCAAGTTTGTGAAACGACAAACAAAACTAATTTTCCGGAAAAACCATTTTGATTAAAACAAACTTAAGTGTTTTGAAATCACAATGGGAAAATAGTTTGTTGTCAGGGGGAGTTCTGATTGTTTACGCCAAGTGGATGGAGAATTGAAGTGATTCTCATCAAGTTGTCAAGCTGGTTGTACAGTTTAGTTTCAAATTTCCTAAAATGTGTTTGCATTTTAGGGGGAGTAAGAATTTTTAGAAAATCCAAAAACATTTGAAAATTTGAAAATGTCAAAAACATTGAAAAATTCAAAATGAGTTTTGTTGTGAAAAAGAGGAAATGATAGTAAATCAGTGGACTATCACAGCATGCTAAAGAAATGAAATGACAAATGTGATAAACGGTCTCACTAAAGATGTGACGATAGGCTCAGCTAGACTAGTAGATTTGCGATAACGATACAAACTTAAATGAAAAAGCCTAGTTCTAGTGGGAAACACGGTTGAAAGCATAGTACTTAGTTTTGTCCTTCTTGACTGTGTGCCTACTCGGTAATCGCTGATTGTCGAAAGACATAAAACTGGTTAAGTTTGTGAACTTTCACAACTTTGCTGAAAAGTCGCTGTGATTGTGCATTTTATTTTGCAAAGATTTAAACTTGTTTTATTTCTTTATTTTGTTTAAGCATCGGACATCCTCTGCGTATACGTGAGTATCGACCTGGATGTTGTTGCCTAAACGTTCTACTTTATTTTCTTTGGTGTTTCGTTTAAGCTTTGGACCTCCTCTGCGTATACGGGAGTATCGACCTGGTGGTTAAAGCCTAAACAACTTCAACTTGTTTTATTTTCTTATTTTGTTTAAACATTGGACTTTCTCTGCGTATACGGAAGTATCGACCTGATTGTTAATGTTTAAACATTCTGCGTTGTTTTCGCACATATCACAGTTGATGAAAGTTTAAAGGCATTACTTGAGTTAGTGTATTGCATGATGAGGGGATATGCTGAGATCGTGGGGTCCATAAGAACTTAGTGCAAAATTAATATACCTTAACGTATCGGTAAGCATTTCGAAAGTTTTTAGATTGAGCTTAAGAGGACAATTATATTGTCAATCAACGTGAATCGTTTAGAACTTAAAACGATTAAAAGCTTAACGGTGCTTGTGATGTGTCTCAAAAACTGATATGATCCTCTTTCGCAAACTCACAAAAATATGTTTGTACATATTTCATTTCTGCATTACATTTCTGTTATTATAAAATCCAAAAAGAGTTTAGTGTGTTTTAGCCTAATTTTTGAAAAATCCAAAAAGATTTTCGACAACTGATGTTGGAAAGCTGATATTCAAAATTTCAAAGGCTAAACAAGATGAACAATTGGTTTGGTTAAGATGATGAGAAGTTGGAAGATAATCCTCAAATGTTTAGATGATTCATTAATTTGAATCACAATATTGTGTGTTATATGTTTGAGAATTTTGAGTGAATTTTTTTTGAGTCAAAATTATTTTGTCTTACGAGAGGTTGAGATGTGTAGGTTTCTGTTTTTGTTGATACGGAAAGCCAGGCGTCGATCCTATAAGCACGGAAGCTTGATGAAAGGGGGAGCCTGAAGAGACTACCGAAAGGGGGAGCTGAAGCTGAAGACAGATCCACCGGGATTCTGTTCGAGCAAGGGGGAGTCTGTTGATGCTGATTGAAAGAGTGAAGCACAAAGACTGATTAAGACTGAAGATGCAAAGACTCGACACTTAAGACTCGTCAACATCTGAGGGGGAGTTTGTTGGTGCATTCATCTGTCGTCTTCGTCTTATGTCGAGTCTCGATTACGTTGCGGATCTGTTCAAGTGTGACATCATCTAGGTGACATCACAAGTGACATCATCTAGATGACATCACAAGCTACATAATGATTGAAAGTCAAATATACAAAATCAGAAGTTAGATCTCGCTTGAAAGTCAAACATATGAAAGTTTCGCTTGAAGTTATTTCAAGATTTCGCTTGAACTAGACTTGTTCATTTCAAGCGAAATCTTGTCTACTATATATATGGTTCATGTCCTTCTCATTTGTAAGAGTTCCTTCAGAAGTGTAAAGTTACTCTGCCGGTTTGTCAAGTCAATATATGAATGAGAAGATTGTATTAAAGTGATATAACTCTGTTTCTACTCATTTCTTTCTGATTCAAAACAGTTTGTTTGTTTCCGCCACTCAAACTGTCGTATATTAGCTCAGATTGACTCACTCGGTCGTCAAAATACGATCCTACACATAGCACCTCTGCCAACCACCAGTGGATTTATTTATCCTACTGGCAACATCAAAAGGTTGTCAAGTGTTGAAGGAAGAAGACCCAAGTACCAAGAAAAAGGGGCATCAGTGGTTAGTGTTTGGAGTACACTCCCTACCTCAACCACTGATAAAACTACTGATAGTGGGAAATCAGATGATCCTATTAAATTGGGTGATGATTTAAAATATCAGGATTTGACGGAACGAATTGAAAAATTGGATACATCTGTTGCAGATCTTAAAAATATGCTACAGCAGGTGTTGAAAACACAAAAGATGCAATCCACTGTTGTTCCACCTCAAGCACCTGCTCCACCACAAGCATCTGCTACAAATGAGCTCTGGAACCTTTTCCAACCTTTTCTCCAACAACAAAAAGAAATGGCTGATCGGCAACATGAACTTCATGTCCAAAGGCTGAGAAACATTATGGAGTCTAGGTACAAGAACACTCAAGCATATATTAAGGCAATCAAGGCCCATTTATTGGAAACCACTGGCACTGCTCCTCCAACAGTACTTTTCATTGATCAACTCCCAGAAGATAATGCCAAAAAGGGGGAGAAAATTCAGGAGTGGAAGAAGAAAGGAATAGATGATGGTTTGTACATTGAACCTGAAAAGGATGCTATGACCAGAAAAATTCCATTGCCAGATGGTAGTAAAAAGGTTGATGCTACTCAAGAAGCACTTGATGAAGGAGTAGCAAGTGTAAAGAGGGATAGATTGGCAAAGGATATTTCAAGGTGGAATGAGGAGAAAAGAGCTTTTATGAAGCTGTATGCGCAGGGTTGCTCTGGGTCAAAGGATACTAAAAATCCTAAGACAAAAAGAAAACCTAAGTCCATTCCATCCAGAATTCCAAAGCATATTCCAAAACCACCATCCAAAAGCCATCAGCATCAAACCTCCACTCAAACAGCTGTTGTAACTCCTGTTGTATCAACTACTGTTGGTACTTCAGTGGTGTCAACATCTGTTCTTACTTCAACACACACCACTTCAACACACAACACAACCACTACTTTACCACCACCACTGTCACCACCAAAAACAATTTCACCACCACTTTCCCCTGCTAACAAAAAGCAGAAGACAACAGATGTTATAACATTTGTTGTAATGACAACAGTGGTTGAAACACCAGTTGTTTCAACAGCTGTTAGTCAATCACAAACCACTGCCACTGAATCTACCACCACTGCTTCACCTAAAACATCATCAGTCCCTCCTCAACCAAAAAGGAGAAGGCTAATTCTAAAAGATGATGACACATCTCCACCACCAACATCCTCAAAATCTCTGTCACTTGTCACAATTCCTAAACCCATACCTCTCTCTTCAGCTCAAATTTTAAAGCTATTACCTCCTGCTGGTGTCTCATTTCCTCTGGAACTCATTGCAGTCAGGGAAGAAATCAAATCCTTCTACTATGAGGATGACCCAGTTAAAAGGAGTTTGCCATCAGTTGCAGGATATCCCAGGCCTAACAATATTGAAGAATACTTGAAACTCAAGGCCAAGCAAGCAGAGGATATTGCAATCAAAAACAGAAAAGGGAAATCTGATAGAGAATTTCAGCAAAACTATCAGTTTTTACTCTCACAGGTCAATGCTATGGAGCGATTTGCTAAAAATGTATGTCAGCAAATTTCAGAAAGGGCAGACGAGTCCTTGAGAAAAGACTACATTGAGAACATCATGACCTACAAAAAATACAAGGGGGAGAAACACATGTACAAAAACTGGACCATTCCTGAGCTTGAAAAGGAAGCAGCCAGGATTCAAGAAATGATTAAAAATAAGGTCAAGCAGACTCCTCCTAAAAAGTTTAAACAGTTTGAAGCTGATAAGGCATTAGAGTTGAAGAGAATGAAAGAAGAGTTGATAGCTGCTGATTATGGGTCAAAGAACTCAGTGACAAAGTGGGGAGAAGATAGGGTCAGGGCAACCTACAAAAGCTTAGAGGAACTCAGAAAGAAAGATCCAAAAGTTCCACAAAAGCCTGACTACTCCAAAGCAGAGGTCTCAAAAAGACCACCAAAGCTGCAAATCAAAAGAACCACTGCTCCAGCTGGTGCTGCCATCTACAAAAGAAGGAGCCAAAACCAGTCGAGTACTGAAACAATTCAAGATCTAAAAGCTGGAAATGCTATTGTAAAAGCAGGCATTGAATTAATGATAAAAGAAGATCTTGAATTGGAACAATCTGCAAGTGCTGCTCAGCCAGTCATGAATAGGCCAGCCTCACCCAATACCTCTGCAAATAAACATCTCCTAAGAAACCCACCAGGCTCAAAAATACAAAAGTGGGAAACTGACAAACAGACCTGCGTATTGACTTTGCTCAGGTCTGGTGGAGAAGTGAAGAAAATATCAAGGGAACAAGCTCTTGGCCTGAGTCTTGAAGATTTGCAGGATCTCCTTGATCTTCTACTTAGCGGGGATGATGATGACACAGATGCCCTTAATTTTGAATTACAATTTAAAGGTCAGATAAGGGAACTGTTGATGAGGCAATAAAGATTTCCACAATAATGAAGAGTTTTGGCATTATCTGTTCCAGGGGGAGATTGTTGGGATTGAACCCTACCAAAGGAACAGATAATTAAAGCCAAAACTGGATCAGAGCAGTGGATCCAGAATAAGCAGACGTTTACAGATGGTTACATACAAGTCTCTCCCCTTGATAGTGATTTCAACATCTGCTGACCTCCTATCTGCTGATCAAGCAAACTGCTGATCTACAACTGCTGTTCAAGTAAAGACCTGATGAAAGACTGAAGCTCTGATGCCCAATCTACTGTCTTGAGTCAAGTACTGCTGATCCGGACAAGCACTGCTAGGTTCACAGCAGTGGAAGGATGCAGCAGCTGTTTAAGTGTCTTTTATGTAATGAAATGTAATAGCAGTAGTTAGCATAGCAGTGTTTGTATAGATCAGAGGTTAGAGTTTGTTAGGAGGTTAGATGTCACTTTCATGGTGACGTCAGCTTAAGATGCTCAGTGGTTTGCTAGTGCCTATAAATAGAACAGTGCTCTGTACTGTTCTATTAGCTCTTTGCAACACCGTCTTCTTTGCACGAACAAACACTGAGCTCTGGCTGAGGGGGAGTTTGTATTCAAGCATTACTTTGTAATCGTTGTTGAAATTAAATTCAATCATTCGGTTCTCTGTTGAAAATGTCTTGATCAAAGCAATACTCTCGTTTGATTGTATGCAAAGTTTGTTTCCATATTAATTCCGCTGCACAACTCATTCATTTCCATCTTAATTCAAACAGAAAATACAATCAAAACCAAACTCAGATCCAACACATGTTGTTTCTTTTAAAAATGTTGGACATCTTTTAAACTTTCTGGGACTTTTGTAATAAGATCCGCGAGGATCAAAGACATCTTAACTATGTGATTGTGTCGTGACTTAAAACGTAATGTTTAACAACTTATGTTTAAAATAAACTAATATGTCCAATAATAAAATGCATCGCTCGACAAGATATAAATGGGCACCAACTTCCGTCTCCACTACGTTAAACATTCCACTGCGACATTTTTGGGGTGTGACAAGTACACCCCCACCCAATGCATATCTTAATCATTTTACATGTTTGTATTCTCCGGGTTCGAGTGTAAGTACACCCCCTCCCAAAGCATATCTTAATCATTTTACATGTTTGCATTCTCCGGGTTAGAGTGTAAGTACACCCCCTCCCAATGCATATCTTAATCATTTTACATGTTTGTATTCTCCGGGTTCGAGTGTAAGTACACCCCCTCCCAATGCATATCTTAATAATTTTACATGTTTGCATTCTCCGGTTTCGAGTGTAAGTACACCCCCTCCCAATGCATATCTTAATCATTTTACATGTTTGTATTCTCCGGGTTCGAGTGTAGGTACACCCCCTCCCAATGCATATCTTAATCATTTTACATGTTTGTATTCTCCGGGTTCGAGTGTAAGTACACCCCCTCCCAATGCATATCTTAATCATTTTACATGTTTGTATTCTCCGGGTTCGAGTGTAAGTACACCCACTCCCAATGCATATCTTAATTATTTTACATGTTTGCATTCTCCGGGTTCGAGTGTAAGTACACCCCCTCCCAATGCATATCTTAATCATTTTACATTAATCTTTGTCCCTTCACTCGGGCTCATTATCCTAATGTAATACGCTTCCGTCACCCGGCTGTGCGTTTACATTATTATCAAATATTTTGCTCATTTGATTCATTTGGGTACTTTTTAATTTGTCCCACTCACCCTGTCCTTACTACATCAGATGTAAATATGTCCATCATAAAAAGTTCATGGTACCACGTGCTCACCACTTACTTGGCCAGAGTAAGCGATCAATACCTGGTATACATGACCTTTTTAAAATTTTCACATTACACCCCATGTAAGTAATGCCTCTATTTATTTCTCTTGGAAACAATATCCCGGATAGATTTTCTATTCGGGTTTTTCCAAGTTTTTAATCTATATATGCAACTTTCAATCTCTACGTATTTGTTGCATATTACTATTTGTGCAATTAAATTTAAAATGTGCACCTGGTAATGCTTGCCCTAGCGGGCTTATCTTGCCATTAGCCTTGTTCGCGATCGCTACGCGATTTAGGTCCTTGATGAGCATACTCTTTAAACCGTTCCTCTATCAAATCCGCGATTTGTTAAACTCTCGCTATCTTCATATGCGAGTGTCCTTCAACTAAAACATTTACAATAGTTAGTAATTTCGACATTAATGGATGCCTGTATTATAATACAAGGCTTTTCTACTATACGCGTCAACGCGCGGAATTTCGTCAACTATAGCAATCATTTTAATTGGGGTAACATGTATTACACGATAACCCTATGTGTTGTTTGCAACACTTTAGCATGCTAAACCATTAACATACTTGTACTTACCAGATTTGCGATCAAGCCTCGAACCGAACACTTTATTCTTTTAACCTTGAGCTCTGGTTACCAACTTGTAACGCACGTCTTAATAAATCAAGATTTTAATAATTAAGATACACATTTTAATGCTAAAATGTGACTATACAAAAACTTGACTTACTTCCATTCCCATATGATTACAATATTGCAAAACATATTTGTAAGTGTTTACATAATTCACTTATGACAAATACAAATCCAGATTTGACGCGGAAGCTTCATTTAACGTGTGTTCGGTTCTCGCTCGATGCTTGATTTTCATCCGGGACTCTCGACATTCACCTATGATCAAAACCAACTTAGAAGTCAGTTTTGATAGTAAAATAACAATTACAACAAGGTAATTGGGTCAAATAATCGAAATAAACAAAATTTTCAACATTTTAGCCCGTCGCCGCACGCGACGGCAAATGGCTTTGGCCGTGGCGCGACTCCACGGTCCCATTTTGACAGAATGTGTTGATGCTGGTGCTGCATATTCGCCCAACTAAGTTTTAATCAAAACCAAACTTCAACATGGCATAACTTTTGATCTAGACATCCATTTTACGCGATTCTTTTTCCTATGCGTTCGTAATTTAATCCTCCATCTCATGGAGTAAAAATCCGACATCTGAATTTAATAAATTTTAGATTTCAAGCTCTCGGCTTGAAATTCATTTAAGACACTTTTGACCCGTTCATGCTTTTACCAAACTAACTTGTTATTTCCCTTCAAAATACCATGGTCATCATATTCTATCCGTTTACTAATCATCAAGATTTAACTATACGGGTTTCTTAAGAAATTTTAACCTGTTTTGCATATATACTCGTTTTAACCCGTTACGAGTATTTTACATCTTTAGACTTAAATCATGCTTCTATTGGTTTACATCTTATCCCCAAATTTATACGAATTCCAAAGACTCAATTTAAACAAGACGTTTATTTCAAAACAACTCTTTAAAAGTTGTTTGTCCTATTTACCCCTCAAGGGCTTTTTGGTCAAAATTTAGCCCTTCATTTGTGCGACGAAGGACTTCCGCTATTAATTGACCAAAATATCGCCTTTAGCTATAATTCTAAACATGCGTACCTGGCTCGGGTCATAAGATTGACCTGTTAAAATACCTTTTGCTATTAATTACTAATCAAATAGCAACACGAACCATGTGTTAAATTTCTGCGATTACAAAACTCAACACGCGATCATAAGATATTATTGTCAAATGGTGTTAACAACACCATTCGACCCGTTTAGTCAAAATGACCAATTATAATTATGAGATTGTATTTAATTACCATTTCATCCCTTTAACCTATTCCGATTTACTCTTTGAATTCATCTTGCTTAAAGGTCGTTTCTTGCTTTGTTTGACCCATTTTGACTTATGCCAACCGGTGTCCTTTCAAATCCTTTTTATTTAATCCTTAACCCATGTCCGGGTTACCATTTTACCGTTTTTACCCTTTTTACCATAATGTTTGGTTTCTTGCCATTCTCACTTATTCTGACTTGCATTATAAGTATTTGGTAGTGATGTGTACAAAATGCAACATATAAATTACATCAATTGTGGCATAAAACTAACCCTTTTTTAGTACTAATGTTGGAAAAAGTGTGTTTTTGTCTTCCTTTTGTATTTTCAGGATTAAATGAGCTCAAATTAACAAAAGAAACAAAAAGGCAGCTAAATCTAACATAAATACAAGAAAAGGAACAAACGTGGCATGCCCGACCTCCCCGAAAGCATCTTCCCAAGTAAAACAAGAGAACAGAAGGCTGAACATGCCCCGTGTTCAGTGAACACGGGGGCGTGCCCAAGTGTCAGCATAAAAGACAAAGTTGTAGAAGCTTCCATCGCCCACCACGGGGCCATGCTCAGCGGACACGGGGCCGTGGTCAACTATAAGATTCGCAGAATCCAGGCAAATCTTGATAGTACAGATATGGTTCTGCACACGGGGTCGTGCCCAGCGGACACGGGGTCGTGGTCAACTAATGCAGACAAAAGCAATTAATGAAGACAGAGAAGCGGATGGACACGGGGTCATGCCCAATGGACACGGGGCCATGCCCGAGCTTCTGTTCAGCCTATAAATAGGAGTGCTTGGCTCAAGCTCAAACCATCCCTTGGCACACCACCTCTCTCACACTTCACCCACCACCCAACACCACCATAACACCATCATCCACCACCACCATCATCCATTGTCCATCATAGAGTGTGTGAGTCGTCTTGGGATCCAAGATTGATCGTAAGAGTTCTTGACAATCAAGGCCATGTTTGCCTAAGTCTCTTACATCACTTGGTGAAGACAAAGTGTCTAGTGTAATACTTTTTATTTTTAATCTTTTCTCACTTTTTAATTGGTTATGTATTAATGACTTTAATAACTAGTTTCTTATGTTGAAGGTGATTCTTCCTTATCGTTTGTCCATGGTGTCTTGGCATTATTTTACTGTCTATATAAAATAAAAGATTTTCACCATTCATATCTCCACGGTCTATATGGAGGTATGTTGGCTACCTGGTCGGGGGTTAAGGGAACGGTTTGGTAAGAGTCTTGCCATTGTTCAGTGTATAGATCCTGCAAAGGACCTGGGTCAAATTTAGTAGGACCTCCTTCAATACTTAACGGTATTGGATGGCGGGGGTCCAAACTCTTAGATCCCCTCATAAGTTAAACTATTATTAATACTTTAACCCGGCTACTTAGGACTGTATCCCTGCTGACTCAGACTACTTAGCCGAGGGTAACGTCGCCTTCAAAAGAGGGGCCTACCACATTATGCATTAATAACTTAATAAATAATCTTTCAATAATCCAACCCTTTAGGATTGTATCCCTGCTGACTCAAACTACTGGGTTGAGGGTAACGTCACCTCCAAAAGAGGGGCCTACTACAATAACTAAGATAATCTCTTAACAAAGTGCAAAACTGCGGAAATAATCAAAGGTTACACTAAACACGAGTCGGAACCAAGTGATTCATCTTGTCTATCTGTTTTTATTTTATTTTTATTTTTCAGCATTTTAGTTAGTTTTTATTTTCTTAGTTTAAAACCTTTTTCTAAACTTTTGATTTGATTAGACGTTGAGGATAAACCGGTACTAAAAGATCTTGTGTCCTTGGATGACCTCGGTATCTTGCCAACACTATACTACGCTCACGATGGGTGCACTTGCTCATATGTGTGTTTAGTGTTAGTAAATATCGTGTTTTATAAATTTGAAACTTCGCTAAAAAAGTGTAAAAGGGCTTAAAATATACTTAAACTTATATACACACTTCACACGCATCAAGTTTGTAGCGCCGTTGCCGGGGACACAAGGATTTTAAGAATGTTAGGAATCAGCGGCCTAATCGTTTTTTCTTAATTTTCTATTTTCTTTACGATTTTTCTTAATTTTTCAGCTTCTACAGAACTCAGCACGGGTCGTGCCCGCTGAACACGCCCCGTGCCCAATCATTGGAACTGACAATCCTGTTTTAAGTCAGACAGTAAGCTGAACACGGGGTCGTGCCCACTCAACACGCCCCCGTGCCCAAGATTCAGTTACTGAAAACAGAACCGTAAGATCCCGACGGTTGGTAATTTCTGACACAAACAGGAGTGATACTGATATTTTTTACTTTCGGCACTCTTATGGTACGTGGTGTCAAATATGTGGTGGTTCCCATAAGGAATTATAATGTTATTTTCTAAATTATAAGCCCCACTATATAGACCCATCGTTTTCCTGTATCCTTAAGAGGGGCGAAAGTAAAAATAATCCCTATCTCTCCCTCAAATGCTCCCAACCAGATTTTCTAGGAGAAATGCTTCTTGATGAACTATTTCAATTAGAAGATCTAATTCTTAATTGGTTAAAAGAACTTAGGATAGATTTCAATAATTTATCTCAAGATGATGACCAAGAAGAAGTGTTGGAATCGAATTCAAACAACTCCGTTGTTCCTGACGCTACTTCTAACTCTAGTGAGGACTTGAGCGATAGTCATCCCTGTGCCGATTGTGCCGTGAAGGACTCTCCATCGACTTCGTTCGATGCATACATAGACCTAAGCGATTCGGCATACACTTTCTTTAACGAGAGCCCGGGAAAGGGTTGGACTTGTCCACCTACATATAGCATAGGAATCACCCTCACCGACAACCTCTTGCGTTCTCGTCTTAATCTAGAACAATTAAGGTATCTTAGGCACTTTGGGGTTGTTCCATCCAGTAAGGAACCACCCGATCCGGATAAGTTCCTTAAAACTAAGATAAACTTCATAAAACAGCCTTTCGACACGGGGCCGTGCCCAGGTCAACACGCCCCCGCGTCCACCAAAAGATTTCCTTCTGACTTTTTGTCAGAATACGGACAAAACGTGTCAGGATCTTTCCTGCACACGGGGCCGTGTCCATCTGACACGGGGCCGTGTCCAGCATGCTGTCGTTTTCTATAAATGCAGCCAAGAATCCTGCACATTTGGACCATCCAGGTACAGAGATTTGAAAGGATCTTCTCACCTACCATCCTAGGTAATCTCTAAAAGAAGGTTCTAACAAACATCTTGTCCTTTCCTCTTTTATCCATTGCCTTCTTCTTCATCTTTCTTGTCTCAACACCTCCATTGAAGCTTGCTCTCAAGCTTTATTGTGTTGATTATTAGATTTTTGTCCAAGGAATCTTGTTAAAAATAAGTCGTGCAACATTGTTTTAAGTTATTTCTGTTCAAAAATGCTTCATGAGTTGGAAAAATAATTTAAAACTCCAAGATTCCTTGTTCCGAAAATCTGCAGAAAGTTGAACACGGGGCCGTGCTCATCGAGCACGGGGCCGTGTCCAATGTACTGTTTCGTTTAAAATGAACTATTTCTGGTTTGTTTTCGTAGAATGTCTAGTCAAAACAGCGGAACCTCTTCTGCGCACTCCAGAAACAGTCGAAGGGAGAGAAGGTCATCAATCGAAGCGACTCTCGTATGTTATGTGATGGCATTACATGAAGCTCTTGACGAGATGACTTCGGTAGAGGAGGTCCTAATAGACCGTATAAATTATCTTACGGTGGGGTTGGAAAACAGTTTTCAAGAAATAAACCTCTTGCACCAGAGGTTAAACATTCTTGTAACACCTCCCATGGAACCAATCCTCCCTCAAGAGGATTGGAACCTAGCACTTGGAATCAACAATCATACCGGTTGGGACGACATTCCAGCGGAACCTCCTCTTGAAGATCTACAAGAAGTCCCTGTGACAACTTGTAATTTAGAACCCTCATTGTGTCTTGATGTAACATGCTTGAACGATATGTAACTAGTTGACATGTTTGTTTGATTAATGATATAAGTGAACATTCTATGCGATTATGTGTTGTGTTTATTTGTATGCGTGTATGAATGTGACCCGAAACACAAGAACCCAACTCGAGACCACTCGGTCTCGAGTGAATAGTGTAACTGTTGGGCCGGTTGGGCCATGTCCCTCTTCACCCCACTCGAAAACCCACTAGGGTGAACCAACTTAAGAGCTAGTATATAACTTATACTCCTAGCCAACTTTGCCATTCTTTGGACAACTCACACACACTCTCCTACACACACACACTCCTACATCCTCTCTCACTAAAACCCTAGAGATCAAACATCACCTCCCCTCTCATCCTTCTCTCGGATCCAACCGACAACACAAGAGCTCTCGTTTCAAGCTTAAGATCTCCCTTGAAAACCTAACCGGTTAGTTATTTATGTTATGTGTTATATCTCGGTTGATGATGATGTGTGATATTTCGGTTGATAATGATGTGTTTCGGTTGATGGTTATGTATGATGAAGTTATTTGATAATGTGCTTACTTGTTAAGTTTATGCATAGTATCTTTCTTAAATATAAGGTACTAAGATTGTTGTTATATGATGATGTAAGGTCGGCTTGGTAGAGATAATACGTGATTGATCATGAATGTTGGTAATCGGCTCTATATGGTTGGATCCAAAAGGTTTGATCATGTTTAGGTTAAATGAGGAAGTTGTTATTCATAAAAATCGGATTTGCATTTGTTTAGAGATTTAGGTTGACTTGAATGAACATGCTTGTAAATGATGAAATTAATGAATAAGGGTGGATTGTGTTATGACTATTTGATGAACTACTTGAATATATGAAGAACAACATGAACATGATATGAATGTGTCTTGAATATTTGAAAACTAGTTGTTTGATCCATTTTAATCGATTGTTAGACAAGAAAACATGTTTGTATGGATAGTACAAGACGTTGCATGAAATCGGAATCCCATTGGCTAGTACAAATGCTGGCAATCAGCAGGTATGCCAGCCGAGACCTCCGGTTGCGACTCGAGATCACCACATGACAACTCGAGACCGCAGATTGCGACACAGGTTACGAGTCGAGAACTCTCTAGTCTCGACTCGAGACCACACAATGCCAGCACAAGCAGCATAACTCGAGACCACGGTTGCGAGTCCGGTTGCGACTCGAAACCAGTACGTGCATGACTCGAGACCTCCACAAGTTTGCGACTCGAGAACTCGTAGGTATAACTCGAGACCGCACAGTCTCGACTCGAGATCTATAGTCTCGACTCGAGACCACTTGATTATGTATGTTCTGTTGGACCTGCATGGTTACGGGCCTAAGTAAGTGGGCAGAATATATGGACTTTCTGTGTATTGTTAATTGTGTATGTTGTGCACTGATTTGGACTGCCATGAGGAACACTTGCTTGCAACGTGCTAGTATACATGTAGAAATGTATGTGCGTTACTTGGTTTGTACCTGACTTGTGTGATAACCATACTAGGACGTGGTTGACCATAATTAGCTTGATTTGACCCTTCGTTTATCTGCCGAGCAAACCAAGGTGAGTTCACACCCTCTACAAAGCATGGGATTCCCAGGGGTTGGGAATGGGGTTAAGGAACATGGATTCCTCGTCCTTTCTTGGGTAGGACAGCAACGGTTCAGGAATGTAATTCCTCGTCCTCATGGACAGATAACTCGTACTAGACCAAAACTCTATCACGAAGTCCCTCCTTTTTATATCGACTTAATCGCCGGGCCAATGGCGAGCGGGTCATTAGTTAGATAGCGCTATTTAGGTCTGACAAACCTCACACCGTTCCGTAGAGGACGGGCGTGAACTAATGGATCTGGGCACGTCAATGATGATAGACATTGACAGTTCAGGGCACATAAACATGACTACAGTCAGCAGTCGATATGGTAACGAGTCTAGTGTATACATGGGGTAGCCCCCACGGCCGAAATGCCAGATAACTAACAAGGGGTAGCCCCCACGGCCGAAATGCCAGATAACTAACAAGGGGTAGCCCCCATGGCTGGATTGCTAGAGTAACCGGGAATAAACAAGTCACGTTTTTCAACTATGGGGTAACCCCCATGGCAGGATGCCAGATAAAGGAAACTGTTTTCGAAACAACTTAAAACGAACACCCAACTGTGAACTCACTCAACTTGTTGTTGACTCGTTACTACATGCTTTGCAGGTCAATAGGTACTTAGCTGGAGCTTGCATGGAGGAGGGTCGTTGGGGGACATGGACAGACGTGTGCCATGTGAAACTTTGAAACAATTAAACTTATGTTATGGTTTTAAACATTATGCTTCCGCTTGCAACTTAACTATGTTTTGTTTGGACACCAATTGTATTGGTTGGACTTTTATAATCACTTACATGCTTGTTCAATATGATTAGTGGCTGGATCCTGGTCAGTCACGCCTCCAAGCGGTGGTATTCCGCAGGTGGATTTTGGGGGTGTGACAGATTGGTATCAGAGCCATTGGTTATAGTGAACTTGGTTTTAATAAAGGAAAAACGTTTTTGTTAAAACCAGACTATAACCTGTACAGTGCTCTATGGTCCACAACGACGCTTCACTCCACATGCAAGGCTCAACATTCTAGGTGATATGATCTGTGTATATATTGCCTACTTGTTAGTTACGTAGAACATTGCTCATGGTATGCTTGGTTAGTATAACTACTGTTGCTTGAACACGTGTGTGCTTACTCTCTTCTGTCATCGTATTTTCGCGAACCCCTCTCACTCATGTTCCTCTTGATATGAAGATCATGTCTGGACGTGTTAACATGACACAAGCCCAGTTGACGGCTCTGATTAACGAACGAGTTGCTGCGGCACTTGCAGCTGCACACGCAGGAGGTATATCCTGCAGTCCAAACTCATTCTAGGATCTTTAGATCCTACTCTCGTGAACCAACCTTTGTGTTAAACTCTGTCTTTCTTTCACCCACAATAGGTCAACATGCTCAGCCACCTGTGTGCACTTTTAAAACTTTCATGGACTGCCGACCCACTACTTTTGGCGGCACTGAGGGAGCCGTAGGTCTCCTCCATTGGTTTGAGAAGCTCGAGTCAGTTTTCGAAATGTGTGAATGCCCTGAGGCGCGCAGGGTGAAGTACGCTATCGGTACTCTAGAGGGATTGGCGCTCACATGGTGGAACGCTCAGGTTCAAATGCTGGGGTTGGTTGCTGCCAACGCCACCCCATGGGAAAACTTTAAAGAGATGATCAAGGAGGAATACTGCAGTCGGGATGACATTCATAAGCTGGAAGTCGAGTTCTTCAACCTCAAGATGACGGGGTCAGAAATTGAGGCGTATACTAAGAGATCGAATGAGCTTGCATTATTGTGTCCTACTATGGTGGACCCTCCAATTAAGCGAATTGAACTCTTTCTCAAGGGCTTAGTGCCAGAAATCCAAAGTCATGAGACTTCAGCTAACCTCGGCACCATCCAACAAGTTGTTCAATAGGCTCACCGTCTCACGGATCAGGCGGTGGAGCAGAACAGGTTACCAAAGCGCATAGGTGCTGCAACTACTTCAGGTGCTCTTAGTGACAGCAAACGGAAATGGGATGGAACTTCAAGTAAGGGTTCGACTTCTGTTCAGTCTCAGTCTCAGCAGAGAAAGACTGAAGACTACAAGAGCCCTAGTCAGCAATCATCTGGTGGTCAAAGTCATGGTGGGTACAAAGGGAATCACCCCAAGTGCAATCACTGCAGCCTACACCACAGCGGGCCATGCACCAGGGGTAACTGTCATCGGTGCAACAAGCCAGGTCACGCTGCAAAGGATTTCAGGAGCTTATACCCCGCCAACCAGAATCGTCAGCAAGCTCAACAGAATCAACGCCAGCAGCAGCAGCAAGGTGATAACAAAGGGTGCTTTCAGTGTGGAGCTGAAGGTCATTTCAAGAGGGATTGCCCCCAACTGAACAGGAACCAGAACAACAACAACAACAACAATAACAACAATCAGGGGAATGGTAACAATGGGAACAACAACAACAATGGTGCCAGGGGGCGGGCGTTCGTGATTGGTCAAGGTGAAGCAAGGAATGACCCCAATGTTGTGGCGGGTAAGTTCCTTCTCGACGACTTTTATGTTACAATTTTATTTGATTCGGGTGCCGATACTAGCTACATGTCACTAGAGGTTAGTCGAATGCTTAATCGTATTCCAACACCCTTGAACAACAAGCACATTGTAGAGCTAGCAAATGGTAAGAGTTTAGAGGCCACTCACGTAGTCCAGGGTTGTAAACTTGTTCTTGCTAACCAGACCTTCTCTATCGACCTCATTCCTATCGTTTTGGGTAGTTTCGACGTTGTCATTGGGATGGATTGGTTATCCCAACACCGAGCAGAGATCCGTTGCAACGAGAAGATTGTTCGTATTCCTGGTTCTGGTAATGAACCTCTCATGATCCGTGGCGACAAGAGGAGTGCTGTTGAGAACGTCATCTCTTTCCTTATGGCCCAGAAGTGCTTGCGAAAGGGCCACACTGCTATTTTGGCTCTCGTTACTGACACCTCGGAGAAAGAGAAGAAGATAGAAGATTTTCCAATTGTACGCGACTATCCTGAGGTATTTCCTGAGGAATTACCTGGCCTTCCGCCTCATCGCCAAGTCGAGTTTCAGATTGAACTAGCTCCTGGAGCTGCGCCTATAGCTCGTGCACCTTATCGCTTAGCTCCATCAGAGTTGGAAGAACTCTCTACGCAACTACAAGAACTCTTGGATAAGGGTTTTATTCGTCCTAGCTCTTCACCTTGGGGAGCTCCAGTGCTATTTGTGAAGAAGAAAGACGGTACCTTCAGAATGTGCATCGACTACCGGGAACTCAACAAGGTGACCGTGAAGAATCGCTATCCTCTACCACGTATTGACGACTTGTTCGACCAGCTGCAGGGGTCGAGCTACTATTCAAAGATTGATCTGAGATCAGGGTACCACCAGCTGAGAGTCCGAGAAGAGGACGTCTCCAAAACAGCTTTTAGAACTCGTTATGGACACTATGAGTTTTTGGTCATGCCGTTTGGGCTGACAAACGCACCTGCGATTTTCATGGACTTGATGAATCGAGTGTGCAAGCCTTACCTGGACAAGTTCATTATAGTCTTCATCGACGACATCCTGATCTATTCCAAGAGTCAGAAGGAACACGAGCAGCATCTACGACTTATTTTGGAACTCCTTCGAACGGAACAACTTTACGCAAAATTCTTGAAATGCGACTTCTGGCTTCGTAAAGTCCATTTCCTAGGCCACGTGGTAAACAAGGAGGGGTTTCACGTTGATCCTTCCAAGGTAGACTCGATTAAGAACTGGCCTGCACCTCGTACACCAATGGAAATTTGCCAATTCTTGGGTTTGGCAGGTTACTACAGGAGGTTCATTAAGGATTTTTCCAAGATTGCACAGCCTCTCACCTCACTAACGCAGAAAGGCATTGTTTATCGATGGGGAAATGCACAGGAGTTAGCATTTCAGCATTTAAAGGATAGACTTTGCAGCGCACCTATCCTTTCCTTGCTAGAGGGCACAGACAACTTCGTGGTCTACTGCGACGCATCAATTCAGGGTCTTGGTTGTGTATTGATGCAACGAGATAAACTTATTGCGTATGCCTCACGCCAACTCAAAGTTCATGAAAAGAACTACACTACACATGATTTAGAACTGGGAGCTGTTGTTTATGCACTTAAGGTATGGCGACATTAACTGTACGGTACCAAGTGCACCATTTACACCGATCACAGGAGTCTCGAGCACATCTTCAAACAGAAGGAGCTAAACATGCGTCAACGACGATGGGTCGAGTTATTAAATGATTACGAATGTGCAATCAAGTACCATCCTGGCAAAGCGAATGTTGTGGCTGATGCCCTTAGTCGAAAGGACACTGCGCCTAAGCGCGTGCGGGCATTGCAGCTCACTATACATTCTAATCTTCCTTCCCAAATACGAGACGCTCAGGTAGAAGCATTGAAACCAGAAAACGTCAGGGCTGAAGCCCAACGCGGCTCAAGGCAACGATTAGAACAGAAGGAAGACGGTGCATACTACGTAACGGGACGCATTTGGGTCCCACTCTATGGCAGCTTACGAGAGCTTGTGATGGATGAAGCACACAAGTCTCGCTACTCGGTACATCCTGGTTTGGATAAGATGTACAACGATATCAAAACTACATATTGGTGGCCTAGCATGAAGGCCCACATAGCAACTTACGTCAGCAAGTGTTTGACTTGTGCGAGAGTCAAGACTGAATACCAGAAACCCTCAGGCCTACTCCAACAACCAGAGATACCACAATGGAAATGGGAGAAAATTTCCATGGATTTTGTCACTGGCCTGCCTAGATCTCAACGCGGAAACGATACTATTTGGGTGATCGTGGATCGACTCACAAAGTCTGCACACTTCTTGGCGATCAAGGAAACAGATAAGTTCTCCACACTAGCGGACGTATATCTCAAGGAAGTTGTCTCGAGGCACGGGGTGCCCACCTCCATTATCTCGGATTGTGATGCACGCTTTACTTCAGAGCTGTGGCAAGCAATGCACAAATCTTTTGGCTCACGGTTAGACATGAGCACAGCGTATCACCCTCAGACGGACGGGCAGTCTGAGCGCACTATTCAAACCTTAGAAGACATGCTTCGTGCATGTGTAATCGACTTTGGCAACAGCTGGGAAAAGCATCTGCCGCTTGTGGAATTCTCGTACAATAACAGCTACCACACCAGCATTAAAGCTGCTCCGTTTGAGGCATTGTACGGGCGTAAATGCCGGTCACCTCTTTGTTGGGCAGAGGTGGGGGATAGTCAGATCACTGGTCCAGAACTTGTGGTAGACACAACCGAGCGGATTGCTCAAATACGACAACGTATGGCGGCAGCTCGTGACCGTCAGAAAAGCTACGCCGACAAGGACAGGAAACCACTTGAGCTCCAGGTTGGGGAGCGGGTACTACTCAAAGTTTCACCCTGGACGGGTGTGGTTCGTTTTGGTAAACGAGGCAAACTTAACCCACGATACGTCGGACCTTTCGAAATCGTCGAAAAGATAGGCATGGTGGCCTACAGACTGAACTTGCCAGAAGAACTCAGTGCAGTTCACAACATTTTCCATGTGTCGAATCTGAAGAAGTGTCTGTCAGATGAGACCCTCGTAGTTCCTTTGAAGGAGCTCACCATCGACGAGCAGTTACGATTCTTCGAGGAACCAGTTGAAATCACGGACCAGGATGTTAAGGTCCTCAAGAGCACCAGAATACCTCTCGTTCGAGTTCGTTGGAACTCACGTCGCGGCCCAGAGTTCACCTGGGAACACGAAGATCAGATGAAACAAAAGTATCCCCAACTGTTCGCAAATGGTACAACCACTACTGAGGCTGAAGCTACGGAATTTCGGGACGAAATTCCAGATCAACGGGGGGTGGATGTGACACCCCGGGAAAACCAGGAAAACCATACAACTTAACTAGCTTCCTCAGTGAGTACTTACCAAATTTCGGGACGAAATTTCTTTCAACTTGGGGATAATGTGACAACTCGTAATTTAGAACGCTCATTGTGTCTTGATGTAACATGCTTGAACGATATGTAACTAGTTGACATGTTTGTTTGATTAATGATATAAGTGAACATTCTATGCGATTTTGTGTTGTGTTTATTTGTATGCGTGTATGAATGTGACCCGAAACACAAGAACCCAACTCGAGACCACTCGGTCTCGAGTGAATAGTGTAACCGTTGGGCCGGATGGGCCATGTCCCTCTTCACCCCACTCGAAAACCCACTAGGGTGAACCAACCTAAGAGCTAGTATATAACTTATACTCCTAGCCAACTTTGCCATTCTTTGGACAACTCACACACACTCTCCTACACACACACTCCTACATCCTCTCTCACTAAAACCCTAGAGATCAAACATCACCTCCCCTCTCATCCTTCTCTCGGATCCAACCGGCAACACAAGAGCTCTCGGTTCAAGCTTAAGATCTCCCTTGAAAACCTAACCGGTTAGTGATTTATGTTATGTGTTATATCTCGGTTGATGATGATGTGTGATATTTCGGTTGATAATGATGTGTTTCGGTTGATGGTTATGTATGATGAAGTTATTTGATAATGTGCTTACTTGTTAAGTTTATGCATATTATCTTTCTTAAATATAAGGTACTAAGATTGTTGTTATATGATGATGTAAGGTCGGCTTGGTAGAGATAATACGTGATTGATCATGAATGTTGGTAATCGACTCTATATGGTTGGATCCGAAAGGTTTGATCATGTTTAGGTTAAATGAGGAAGTTGTTATTCATAAAAATTGGATTTGCATTTGTTTAGAGATTTAGGTTGACTTGAATGAACATGCTTGTAAATGATGAAATGAATGAATAAGGGTGGATTGTGTTATGAATATTTGATGAACTACTTGAATATATGAAGAACAACATGAACATGATATGAATGTGTCTTGAATATTTGAAAACTAGTTGTTTGATCCATTTTAATTGATTGTTAGACAAGAAAACATGTTTGTATGGATAGTACAAGACGTTGCATGAAATCGGAATCCCATTGGCTAGTACAAATGCTGGCAATCAGCAGGTATGCCAGCCGAGACCTCCGGTTGCGACTCGAGATCACCACATGACAACTCGAGACCGCAGATTGCGACACAGGTTACGAGTCGAGAACTCTCTAGTCTCGACTCGAGACCACACAATGCCAGCACAAGCAGCATAACTCGAGACCACGGTTGCGAGTCCGGTTGCGACTCGAAACCAGTACGTGCATGACTCGAGACCTCCACAAGTTTGCGACTCGAGAACTCGTAGGTATAACTCGAGACCGCACAGTCTCGACTCGAGATCTATAGTCTCGACTCGAGACCACTTGATTATGTATGTTCTGTTGGACCTGCATGGTTACGGGCCTAAGTAAGTGGGCCGAATATATGGAGTTTTTGTGTATTGTTAATTGTGTATGTTGTGCACTGATTTGGACTGCCATGAGGAACACTTGCTTGCAACGTGCTAGTATACATGTAGAAATGTATGTGCGTTACTTGGTTTGTACCTGACTTGTGTGATAACCATACTAGGACGTGGTTGACCATAATTAGCTTGATTTGACCCTTCGTTTATCTGCCGAGCAAACCAAGGTGAGTTCACACCCTCTACAAAGCATGGGATTCCCAGGGGTTGGGAATGGGGTTAAGGAATATGGATTCCTCGTCCTTTCTTGGGTAGGACAGCAACGGTTCAGGAATGTAATTCCTCGTCCTCATGGACAGATAACTCGTACTAGACCAAAACTCTATCACGAAGTCCCTCCTTGTTATATCGACTTAATCGCCGGGCCAATGGCGAGCGGGTCATTAGTTAGATAGCGCTATTTAGGTCTGACAAACCTCACACCGTGCCGCAGAGGACGGGCGTGAACTAATGGATCTGGGCACGTCAATGATGATAGACATTGACAGTTCAGGGCACATAAACATGACTACAGTCAGCAGTCGATATGGTAACGAGTCTAGTGTATACATGGGGTAGCCCCCACGGCCGAAATGCCAGATAACTAACAAGGGGTAGCCCCCACGGCCGAAATGCCAGATAACTAACAAGGGGTAGCCCCCACGGCTGGATTGCCAGAGTAACCGGGAATAAACAAGTCACGTTTTTCAACTATGGGGTAACCCCCACGGCAGGATGCCAGATAAAGGAAACTGTTTTCGAAACAACTTAAAACGAACACCCAACTGTGAACTCACTCAACTTGTTGTTGACTCGTTACTACATGCTTTGCAGGTCAATAGGTACTTAGCTGGAGCTTGCATGGAGGAGGGTCGTTGTGGGACATGGACAGACGTGTGCCATGTGAAACTTTGAAACAATTAAACTTATGTTATGGTTTTAAACATTATGCTTCCGCTTGCAACTTAACTATGTTTTGTTTGGACACCAATTGTATTGGTTGAACTTTTATAATCACTTACATGCTTGTTCAATATGATTAGTGGCTGGATCCTGGTCAGTCACGCCTCCAAGCGGTGGTATTCCGTAGGTGGATTTTGGGGGTGTGACAGTCCCGGTGGAGGTTGCACCTCCTCAAACCAATGCCAATGAGCCCGCTTTTCTTCTCCCTAGGGAGAGAGAAGAATGGCTCGCCGACATGTGAGGAACCCTTGCCCGGAAAAAGAAGTTTTTCAAGCCACATCTAACCGAGGGACTTACCTTTTCGGAAATTTTACTAATAGAATAAGTAGTAGGCTAGAACTTCTTGGTTTAGATTTCTTGTGTTTCTTTGACCTAACTATCTAGTATTTTAATTTTTAGGACTATTATGTAATTATCTCTATGACTTAATGAATGATGGTTTTAGTTAACTTGGTGTTTGGATGGTGTTAAAATAAATAAAACACACTGGGAATGACGAAGGATAACAAGGGAAACTTGAACCAGCACCCCATGCAGGAAAACAGGGCCATCTGACGAACTTTCTTCATTACAGCAGGTTCAGCACGGGCCGTGTCCGCCCAACACAGCCCCGTGCTGCACAGTCTGTAGAAATCACCCAGTTCAGGTAAACTGGACACGGGCCGTGTTCACCCAACACGCCCCCGTGTCCAGGCTTCTGTTTCTTTTGTTTAACTTTTTGTTACTGGCACCTGAACACGGGGTCGTGCCCAGACAACACGGGGCCGTGTCCAGGCGCCCAGTAACACAAATTTTTGCCTTTTCACACCTTTTACACATTCAATCAACCTAAAAACTTATTTTTGGGACACATTGAGGACAATGTGTAATTTAACTAGGGGGGGGGATGCTAAAACCTTGAATCTTGCAAGTCCTAATAACAAGCCTTACACAAAACTCTATTGGAACCGCTAATCACCCCAAATTTTTTCAAAAATTTTCATTTTTTACTTGTCTAGGTTTAATTTGGGAATTTCAAAATTATAAAAAGGTTATATTTTTACAAATTTACAACCGATAGCGTCGTGATAAAAAGAACCAACATAAGAAAATTATGAAAAGGCATGACA
>JARYGA010054300.1:0-34675 GCA_030545235.1 Helianthus tuberosus
TACTATGACGTCGAAACTTCCGAGTTGCATCGGAATAAGGTCAATTGGGAAGATGTGATTGTTGAGCTCGAGAGTACAATCACGGATAACGGAATTGACAGCGACGGTTCTTCCGGTAGCGACTTCAAAATCGAATGTCGAGGAGAGTTGGGAACGTTTGCGACTAAGGAGTTTATCAAATTCGAGTGACACAAAGCAGTTATCGGCTCCAGTATCAAACAAACATGAAGCATAAATACCATTCACAAGGAACGTACCATTGACCACGTTGTTGTCGGCCTGGGCTTGACGCACGTTGAGGTTGAAAGTTCTGGCGCGTGCGGCCTGTTTTTGCTGTTGCTGTTGTTGTTTCTGCGGTGGCTGCTGTTGCTGAGGCTCTTGCTTCACGACCCTGTTTGGGCACATGTTGGCGAAATGGTTCGGGTCGCCACATGCGAAGCAGGCTCTGGCTTTGACTGCGGGTGCCGGATGAGCTTGTTGACCCTGTGGGGCAGTGAGTGGAGCTTGGTTGGCAGGAGCTTGACGAATACGGAAATTGGCAGTAAAATGGCCGTATACGTTGCAATGGGCACAGTAACGGCAAGGAATTGAAGTTGGGTGATGGTAGGTGCAAGTAGGGCAGAGCGGGTGTGGCCCAGTGTATGCACGCTTTGCAGGCGGTGCATTGGCCACAGGCGCTGCTACTTGACGCTGTTGGGCAGGTACGGCTTGAACTGGTGCAGCAGTGATCGCACAGTTCTTGTTGCTGGAACTGTTCTTTCTCTTATTCTTCCTCTTGTTTCCTGATGAGGTGGGTTCAGCAGTTGGTGCAGCAGTGGTAGCTTGATGCAGATGTTTCGAAGTATTATCCCAGACACCAGCCTTAACCCGTTTGTCGTTGATTTCAGCGGCCAGCAGATAGGTTTCCTCGATCGTCGTAGTCTTAGCCGCTTGAACGAAATCAGCAACGCAGTCGGGCATGGCCCGGATGTACTTCTTGATCGTCATGTCGGGAGTCTTGACTTGATCGGGACAGATAATGCTGAGCTGTTTAAAACGAGCAGTGAGACCAGCATTGTCACCATCCTTTTGCTGGATGTACCAAAATTCATCTTCTAGCTTTTGACGTTCGTGAGGAGGGCAGAATTCCTCTAGCATAACTTCCTTGAGCTCGTCCCACGACAGACCATAGGCTGCATCGTTCCCTCGCTTGTTCCTCTCGGCCGTCCACCAGTCTAGTGCTCGGGACTGGAAAACGCCGGTAGCGTTCAGAGTTCGAAGGTCATCAGGGCAACCACTTTGTCGCAGAGTAACCTCAATAGAGTCAAACCAGTGAAATAGTGCAGTGGGACCTCCTTCGCCAGTGAATTCTTTTGGCCCACAAGACTTGAATTGCTTGAAACTGAAAGGCCTTGCGGCAGCCTTAGGGGCGTCGGTTCTTGATTCCTCAGATGATTTGCTGGCATTCTCATAGACATCACTCACAGCCTTTGCTACGCTTTTAGCGATGATGGAAGCAAGACGTCTGTCTCTCTTCTCTTGACGAGAAAGTGCATGACGGGATCCAGACGACATTGTCTGCAATAGACATCGCCACGGAACCCAACACATTGTATTCGAATCTCACCTCACACGTTTTCTATTTACTAAAGCTCAGTAACACGTACATCCACGTACACGCATAACACATAGAGCACAAATCACCTAAACACGTAGAATCACATAATCACATAATTCCTAAGCATGTAGAGCAAACAATCACATAACACCTAAGCACGTAAAAACACAGGAGCAAGGAAGTGCATACGCATTGAGTCACTTGGAAGCAGTCAGAAAACAGAAACCTATTATTCAAAGCTCGCGATCGTTCGAGCATAGCGATCGCGCTTAGTATATCGAATAGCGTAGTATAGCATGGGTTTGTCCAAAATTCGGCGATTTGTTAGCGATTTGAGATAGAAATGCAGTGTGCGTCGTGCGTGCCGTTCGAAATGAAAGTAAAATCGAGTAATTCTTCAAAAATTTAAACACATAAATAGGTAAAAGCACATGAAACACATAAAATCGACGAATTAGAGCGACAACTGCCGACTCCAAACACAATATTGAGGATTAGATCGTCTGCGGCTACTAGACGTCGACTACCCAAGGTGATTCGACTACTCTTAACAGACTTGTCGTCACACTTCGACCTTCGGGATCGTGTTTCTGCCTCGATTCTTGGGCATTCAACACGTACTCCCTAGGTCATACTTATGAACTCAGGTCGTTGAAGTTCGTCGAGGCTTTGGTGAGATGAGTAAAAGTTTGGAGCAAGTTGTCAAGGTTAGGGTTTCACCCCTAGCTTAGCAACTTCTTCCTTGTTTTAGCAAGATTGAGGAGATTATTCATCAAAATATGGATTTCACTCCTGATTTGGTATAATTCCCCTCGTTTGTTATTGAAAATAATGAGGAAATCGTTGATAAATCGTCATTAGCTAAGCAATTTAGTCGAGAGTTTGCGGTTTTCACACCTATTCTTGACTTTATTGCCCGTTTATATTGAGAAATTCGAGTGCAGTGATAGTGTAGCATAAGCGAGAATAGCGAGGAATAAGCTCGTACATAATCCCTACTGGTTATGCACAAGTTGGTCTGTTGGTTCCTAACTATAGACTAGGTTTCTAAGACATCGACCCGGACTAGGTCGAGTCTTGCCTAATTCCCTATAGTTATGGCTCTGATACCAATCTGTCACACCCAACCGATGGCGGAATCATCGGGGCATGGCACTGAGCGAAACAGATTGTCCAGAAGTTTCCATAACAACTATCATTACCATTCAATTTAAATTAACATGTCCCATACCATGTCTCAAACAGTAAACAAATTATTACAGATAAAATCTAGGCAAATATTCTGTTCCGACAACTCAGATTTAAACATAGCTAATTTATTTGTTGGTTTCTAGGACCCCTTTTCCTAGCTTCGATTTCATCACAGCACAGAGAGCATCCTAGACCTTTCCAAGCCTCGATTTCACAGTGAGCTAGGCGTACAAGCAACCTAAGCACCTGTCACATACGTTAAAATAAAGTCAATACATAAAATGTAAAGGTGAGCATACAAGTTTGATAATAGCATATAGAGTTCGAATTCGTTTACGCATAACCAACACGTACACATAGTGAAATGAAGCACGTTAGTTATCGACATAGATCCATCGATACCAATGACTGCGGGTTGACTGCCCGAGGCAGTTCGCAATACATGATTACCACCGTAATCCATGCAAGTAAAAGATCCTTAACAACCCCCGTGTGAACGGGTGCTGAGTCCAAACTATAGTACTATCGTTGCTAAGGCAGGTAGACAGTATTCCATGTGTAAACATAACAAACAAGCGTTCATGAGCCACGTATAACATGCAGTAACGGTTAGCGTTCAAATAGTTTGAGTAGTGTGATAGTTGTAGTTTGAATATTCGTAACGTATGTAACACCCAAAAGTGCTTAAAGCAAAAAGGGATCGAGTATACTCACAACGATTATGGATTGAAGGGAGCGCTTAGCGAGTGCGGTTAGCCTGAATAGATTTGGTAGTATAACGATAAGTGATTCGTAAAACGTCACAAAGTATGAAAGAGTCGGATAGGGGTTCGTTCGGATGGTAATTCGATCGAACAGCAATTCGTGCGGGTAACAATCCGTTCGAGTGGTCATTCGATCGGATGGTAATACGATCGAGTGACGATTCGAGTGGATTGTTCCTTCCTATGAGAAGGATGTGTTTGTGTTTGATGGTTTGACTTTTGAAGTTTTCATTGTAGCATTTTGAAACAATGAAGTATCTCTATCTTTCCAGCCGGTCGATCGAACGACTAGTCGTGCGGATGGCAATTCGTTCGAATGGTCATCCGTTCGGAGGGCGACTTCATGATGAGGTTACTTATTGAAACAAGTTCACTACATAAGTGTCATTCGATTGGATGGCAATTCGTGTCATTGAACATGTTGAAAATTGTTAAGTCTTTTAAAGTCTTAGTATCTCATGATCCGAAGAGTAATCCTTTCAAGGGTCGTTCGATTGGATTGCAATTCGTCAATACCCAAACTTTAATTAAAATTGTTTGAAGGTGGGACCCAAGTGTAATCCGTACGGGTGGCAATTCGTTCGGGTAGCCTATCCGTTCGAATGGTAATTCGTTCGGTTGGCAATCCGCTCTGATTGTCCTGTTCGTTCTACACTTGGTCGTTTTGAAGGTTTGTCGTTATGTCGAGTCACTTTGACAACGTGTTAGCCATCAGAACCCTTCGTTTGACCCAGTTGGCCAATCCTGACCAAGAATCACCCTAGTCCGGCCGGTTACCGGCTCGAGACGGTTGTTCTTGACTAACCCGGAATCGGTAGTCTCGTGAGTAGAATCTAGATCTGAGCTAGCACAACACTAAGGGTGAGTAGGAGACTAGATCAGAACCTGATTCTACCGGTTTTGAGTGTTTTAAGTGTAAAAAGAGTCGAAAGAAGTTAAAACCATCTTTCAATCCTTTTTCACCACACTTGTGTCGAGATCTTTACAAGATCTTTGTGGAAATCGGTTAGATCTAAGTTGTTCTTAGTGGGTTGAGGTCAAAACATGAAGTTCTTTGAAGAACACATGATGACGTCACCTTAGAACACCCGAAATCTAGTGATTTCACGGTTAAAAGTTAAGATTTAAAAGATAGAAAGGTGTAGGAGTGCGTGTAGATCAAGAAAGTACAAGATTTAGGACGAGATCTTACCGGAATCGAGAGAAATATGAGAAAAGGTTGAGTTGAGCGTGCTGGTCGAACAAGGGTTTCCAAAAGTGGAAAAGATGACAATGACAGGGGTATTTATAGGATGCCAAAAGAGGAAAGGACTGTTCGGTCGAATGGCACGTCGCCTGGGTGACCTTTCGGTCGAATGGCAATTCGAGCGGGTGGCACCTGTCATCCCTCACCAAGTGGCTATCCGGTCGAATGGCCATTCGATCGGATGGCACTTGGTTGGCATGTTTGACGCGATGATTTTTGCCGATTCGATTTCGATTGCGGTTGATGCGATACGATAGATTCTCCTAGTCAAATTACTTTCAGTCCCAAACACTCATATCTCGCATGATCTATTTTCCACCATTTCTAGAGTCCGTTTCACGATTCGAATTCGTTTGCATTTCGAGTTGGATTTCGAGTTTCGATTGAGTTCGCTTGCTTATCACAACATAACATAAATAAACATGCACAGGTAACACGTAAGGCACACACACACGTATAATAACAAGCAAAATTCATAGCTCGAGTTGCGATTAGAAGTCGATTCGATTAGCATAGCTTGATTATTGATTAGTTAACTTTATCGCATTGTTACTTCCTGTATTTCACAGTCGTAAGTCGATTGATTAACGATTAACACACATCGATTATTGCAATTAACAACACTTACTCCACATAATATAATTAAAAACAAGAAGTTTCTACAAGTCAAGTTGCGCGAAATCGGTCGTTGACTTAGACCTTGACTTTGACTTTGACGTGTGAAAACACGGGGTGTTACAGCCTCCCCTTTTTTAGGGAATTTTATCCCGAAATTAGGCTGGAAGCTGTACATCGCCGTGAATCACATTTGAAAATTTTCTGTTTGGACCGGTTTTGACTCCGAAACGATTGCGGAATCCGTACACGAACGTGACCAAACACACAAGAACGTACTATAATCGGTGATTCTATAGATTGATATGAAATCGTACAAAGCACTAGAATCACAATACTACTTTCTCTTTCTAGCTTCTCTCTTGAAACAACTGCGGGTACTTAGCCTTCATGTCGCTTTTGAGTTCCCAAGTGAATTCGGCGCCTCGTTTGCCTTCCCATCGGACTTTCACAATAGGAATGCGTGAGCGCCTGAGCTGCTTGGATTGGCGATCCATGATTTCGACAGGCTTTTCCACGAAGTGTAATGTTTCGTTCACTTGTAGATCGTCGAGAGAGACATGTAAATCGTGGTTGGCGAGGCACTTTCGGAGGTTTGACACGTGGAAAGTCGGGTGGACGTTACTAAGTTCCTCCGGTAATTCGAGTCTGTAGGCGACTTTTCCGATCCTTTCCAGAACCTTAAAAGGTCCAACATATCGATGCGCGAGTTTCCCTTTCTTGCCGAATCGGACCACACCCTTCCAATGGATAAGATTTGCCTCTGTATCTCTTCTTCCATTTTCAGAATTGCCCTGACCGTCTTAAAATACACCCTCCTTCTGTTGTCAAAATGGAGGACGTATCGTCTGATTCCCAGAGTGTATCTCCACGAAATGATTGTTGCCATTTTTGGCGTTTTGTTTAAGTTGGCGTTTTTGGTTAACGATTTTTTTTTGTAGAAAATGGGTAGATTGAAATGATTATGGAAGCTATGTTTTAAGTTTGTTTATATAATGATGTTTTTGACGCGTAATTTAGGAGAGATTTTCTTCTAATAAATGTTAATAACTGAAATTCAGTTATTTTGTGTTGTTTCATCTTCCTGTAATATTCAACGCTTTTTATTTTTAATTTTTGGCGTTTTGTTTTTAATGGCGTTTTATTTTTTTGTATGGCGTTTTATCATTTGATGGCGTTTTGAATATGAGCGGTAAAAGACCCTTTTACCCTTAATGAAGCGCGTCCCACATAATAATATTGATGTTATTTACAAAAACGCCACTGCGCAATTTAGTCCATGGATTGTTTTGATCGGACGATCCATAAACGTTCTCACCGTTCTCACACTTTTCACCGTTATCTCTAAATCCCGACCCTATATATATATATGTGTGTGTGTATATATATATATATATATATATATATATATATATATATATATATATATATATATATATATAGGGTAGGGATCCTAAGAGAAGTCCAGCCTATTTGAGAAACAATCTGGACCACACATTTTCACTAAGCAAAAAATACAAAAAAAAGTGTGAAAAAAAGCATTTTTTTTTTGAAAAATCGAAGCTTTTTCTTTAAGGTTTTAATTTTTTTTTGGATTTATACACATGTGTATATTGTTAATCTTTTAACTGTACATATATGTATACATGTTTAAAATTGAAAAATATGTGTTATAAACCCTAAACACTAAAGTTAAACCTTAATGCTAAACCCTAAACCCTAAAGCTAAACCCTAATTCTAAACCATAAAGCTAAATCCTAATGCTAAACACTAAAGCTAAACCCTAAAGCTAAAGCTAAACCCTAAAACTAAACCCTTAATGCTAAACCCGAATGCAAACCCTAAAGGTAAAGCTAAACCCAAAAGTTAAAGCTAAACCCTAATGCTAAACACAAAAGCTAAACCCTAAATACTGTTGCTAAAACCTAAAGCTAAACCCTAAATAACACTTATTTTTCAATTTTAAACATGTATATACATATATGTATATTTGACAATATACACATATGTAAAGTTAAAAGATTAACAATATACACATGTGTATAAATAAAAAAAAATAATAAAATAATAAAAAATTAAAACCTTTAAGAAAAACCTCTGATTTTTCCCAAAAAAATAAAATAAATAAATTTGCATTTTTTGCTTAGGGAAAATGTGTGGTCCAGAATGCTTCTCAAGTTTCTCAATTAGCCTACTACGGAGGAGTCATTGGGGAACACTAAAAAAGTGGGGAACGGGGGAACACTCTTAAAAATTATACTTAACATGTTAAAAATAATTTTTTTCTAAATTTTTTTCGGCGCTTTTTCTTATAAATACAAGTAGAAACATTTTTAATAAAAAAAATGAAACTAAAAATATAAAAAAAATGTTTAAAAAACAGTTATATCTTATAGAATTAACTTAACATGTTAAAAATATTTAAAAAAAAAATTCAGCTCTTTTCTTTATAAAAAGGAGGAGAAACTAGTCGAATAAAAAAATAATTTTTCTAAAAAAATATTTTTTAGCCTTTTTTAATTGTTTTTTTAAATATTTTTAGTTTTTGATTTTTTTTATTAAAAATGCTTCTACAAGTATATATAAGGAGAAGCACCGAAAAAGATATTTAAAAAATTAATTTTTAACATGTTAAGTTAAATTTTTAAGAGTGTTCCCCGGTTCCCCACTTTTTTAGTGTTCCCCAATGAAACTCACACTATATATATATATATATATATATATATATATATGGGGAGGGGCTCATGCGAGAACCACTCTTATTGTGAGAACCTTGAGAACCAATGTGAACACAACCTAAAATAGCTAAAAAAACCTAACCCCCCCCCCCCCAAAAAAAAAAAAACCTAACCCCCCCCCCCCCAAAACCTAAACCCCCCACCCCCCCCCAAAACCTAACCCCCCCCCCCCCCCAAGCTAAAAAAAACCTAACCCCACCCCCCCCCCCCCAAAAAAAAACCTAAACCCCCCTCCCCCACCCCCCAAAAACCTAAACCCCCCCCACCCCCACCCCCCCCCCCACCCAAGCTAAAATGCTAAAAACTAAACCCCCAAAAAACCTAAAAAAATCTTAAAAAATAAAAAAAATCCAAAATTTTTTTTTTGATTTTTTTAATATTTTTTAGGTTAAAATCGCTACTTTTCGAAGCAAAAAAAAAAAAAAAAAAATTTTTTTTTTTTGGGTCGAAAAGTAGCGATTTTAACCTAAAAAATATTAAAAAAATCAAAAAAATTTTTTTTGTGTGATTTTTAGCTATTTTTAGGCATTTTTGGTGTGTTCACATTGGTTCTCGCGGTTCTCGCAATAAGAGGTGGTTCTCGCATGATCTTCTCCCTATATATATGTATATATATATATGTATATATATATATATGTGTATATATATATATATATGTATATATATATATATATATAGTGTGAGGTTCATTGGGGAACACTAAAAAAATGAGGAATAGTGGGGAACCGACTCAAACGAACTCCGATTGGACTCATTCCAGCGGCGTTGGAACCGGCTCGTCGAACCCTAACTAGGATCTTTTAACCCTAAACCCTAAATCATAACCCCTAAACCCTAAATATATTAGGGTTTGGCTTTTAGGGTTTAGCTTTAGGATTTAGTTTTAGGGTTTAGCTTTAGGGTGTTGGGTTTAGCTTTAGGGTTTAGCTTTAGGTTTAGCCTTTAGGGTTTAGCTTTTAGGGTTTATAGTTTAGATTTTACAGTTTAGCTTATATTTTAGGCTTATTTTTTAGCTTTAGGGTTTAGAGTTTAGGAGTTAGGATTTAGTGTTTAGGGTTAAGAGATCGTAGTTAGGGTTCGACGAGACGGTTCCAACGCCATTGGAATGAGTCCAATCGGAGTTCGTTTGAGTCGGTTCCCCGCTGTTCCCCACTTTTTTAGTGTTCCCCAATGAAGATTCCCTATATATATATATATATATATATATATATATATATATATATATATATATATATATATGAGTAAAGTCCTATTTGAGTCCTTGTGGTTTGAGCAGTTTAACCATTTGAATCCAAAAACCAAAACTATTTTGATTTGAGTCCCTGTGGTTTCTAATTTTAACCATTTGAATCCAAAAGTAAACAACATTCAAATCAGAAACATTTGGTTTTTGGATTCAAATGGTTAAAATTAGAGACCACAGGGACTCAAATGGTTAAAACTAGAGACTACAGGGACTCAAATCAAGACAGTTTTGGTTTTTGGATTCAAATGGTTAAACTGCACAAACCATAGGGACTCAAATAGGACTTTACTCTATATATATATATATATATGAATTTGCTACGTTGTGGTGCCTATCTGATTAAAATCGATTCGGATTGAAATTCACCTTTTAGCAAGTGTGTGTGTATATATGAATCTGCTAGTTTGTGGTGCCTAGCCGATTAAAATCGGTTTTGTCACTTTTTAGCAAGTGCTACTCGTCAATCTGAGAAAGCAAACAAAAATAAGAATTATGAGCATAACCTGTTAATCTAAGCACTTATATTTTATTTTCCATATTTTCCAAATATACTTATGTTAAAACCACAGTAGTTTCGGTTTGTACTGCCGGTTCCAAACCACAAACTATTGAACCAGGTGACGTAACCGGCCGTTAAATGGATCGCTGATTGCCGGTTTTAGGGTGTGTATAATAGGTTGGTGTATACGATAATTGAGGGAGGGTGTGGGCCTCCACTAACATGGGATGCTCAAGTCTCTCGATTGATAGTGGACAATGTCATTTGCATTGGTAATTGAATGGGCCCCCTTGAATATTGTCCGTGTCTTGTGAGTTGTTAGATCGTTTTGGTGTTAACAACCAACCCTCTGATCACATGACAATACTTTGTAGTTTGTACTGCATACTTACTATTCAATGGACACATGGTACAGTAGTTAAAAGTGAAAAGGAATCCGATAAAAGCATATAATTACATAGTATATTTTAATGTTCTAATTCTAAGGGCACACGGGGCACTCCCGTTATTTACCATGATACAATTGTATCACGCGTTGAACCCACCCCCACAACAAAAGTTCAACGCGTTATAGTATAACGCAATCCGATTTCGTGATATTTTCAACCCGTGATGATTTTTTTTGTGAGTGTAATTGTTGGTTGGAGGGAAATTGTTGGGTGTGGTGGTGAGTGATGACCACCCCCACTAAAAAGGTTGTGAGTGATGGAAAAATGGTTGCTGACATGGCGGAACATGATTGGATATTGTGAGTGATTGAAAAATGGTCACTAGTGACCACCCCCCTCCCCTAATAGCAAATATAGAGATTTCATAATGGGAGAATGAGAATGAGAATGAGAATTTTTCTTCCTTGGGCTTTTACATTAATACAAAGGAGCTAAAGAGATGGAAGTTGGAATCTGGATAGCCATCATAATATGATACTTCATTGATCGATGTCGAAAGATCGTTCACAAACAAGTTTAAAAATTGGTCCTAACTACCTTTACTAGCAAGGGTAAGTAGGGTCTTCTCACAGAGAATTTGTGGTAAGTGTTAATTGTAGTGTTGGGATTGAACCCTATCAGAGGAACAAATAATTAAAGCCAAAACTGGATCAGAGCAGTGGATCCAGAATAAGCAGACGTTTACAGTTGGTTCATGCAAATCTCTCCCCTTGAAAGTGGTTTCATATCTGCTGACCTCCTATCTGCTGATCTTGTTAAAGTACTGACCTATAACTGCTGCCTTGCATCTACTGCCCAAAGTCAAAGACTGATGGAAGACCAAAGCTCTGCTGACTCAATCTACTGCCTTGAGTCAAGTACTGCTGATCCGGACAAGCACTGCTGGGTTCACAGCAGTGGAAGGATGCAGCAGCTGTTTAAGTGTCTTTTATATAATGTAATGTAATAGCAGTAGTTTAGTACATCAGTGTTTATAGATCAGAGGTTAGAGTTTGTTAGGAGGTTAGATGTCACTTTCATGGTGACGTCAGCTAAGATGCTCAGTGGTTTGCAAGTGCCTATAAATAGTTCAGTACTTTGTACTGTTCTATTAGCTCTTTCACCACATCGTCTTCTTTGCACGAACAAACTACTGAGCTCTGGCTGAGGGGGAGTTTGCATTCATTCATCAATCATTGTAATCGTTGTTGAAACAAATTCAATCTTTCGATTCTCTGTGTAAAGATGTTTGATTAAAGTATTACTCTCGTTTGATTGTATGCAAAGTTTGCTTTCATCTTAATTCCGCTGCACAACTCTTCCATTTCCATCTTAATTCCAAACGAAAATACAATCAAAAAGAAACTCAGATCCAACAATTGGTATCAGAGCCTGGACAGTCAAATTTGATTTAACAATCATTTTGACGTAAATAGTTCAGCTCATAACAGTTGATACTGATCGTTTGTTCGTCCGTTGAAAAACAGAGCAAGGATTAATCACCATTAAAGTTGATTTCTCAGTGTCTGTAAAACAACAAGAATGACGTCACAATCTCAGGATGATAAAAACAACATCGACTCACTTTTTAAACCACCTATGCTAAAAAGAAATGAGTACAACATCTGGCAGAGGAGGATGGGTCACATCCTCGCTCAACAAAGCACAGGTTGTTGGAGGTCTGTCACCTTTGGTCCTCATGTTCCTTCAGTGCCAAGCGCTGAAGATGCTAAAAAGTTCGTTCCAAAACCAGTTGAAAACTACACCGAAACAGATTTTCAAAAGATCGAACTAGATGCTAAAGCGTTTAGCATCATAGCATCAGCGCTGCCCAATGAAATATATGCTGGACTGTTACACTGTAACAGTGCCAAAGAATTATGGGACGCACTTAAGGAACAGATTGGAGGTACTGAAGAAGTCATAGAAAACAATAGGGAAATCCTGAACCAACAGTATGAAACATTTTGTCATGTTAGAGGTGAATCACTGACTCAACAATTTGAGCGGTTTAGTTGTCTCATCAGTGAACTGAGGCTTGTTAATACTACCTTTACAAACTCGACTCAAAACAGCAGGTTCCTCAGGTCACTGCCCGAAAAATGGGACACTATAGCCTTTGTCACCAGAAATTCACCTGAGTTCAAGGATCTGACCTTGACCCAACTCCATGGTCGACTCCTGACTTACGAAAGGGAGTTGAACCAGAAAAGGAAGTTACAAGAGTCAGGAAAAGCCGTTGATGATTATACATTCGGTAACACTGCTCTTTTGGGTCAAGAAGAATCTGGGAGCAGTGGTAAGGATCAGGGTTATGATCACTTCATTGACATAACTGCTGGTACAAATTTTAACAACCCTGATCCTCACTCTGCAAGTTATGCATTCACTGCAAACGAAAACCAGATGTCAGATAATCTAAGCTTTGAACTAAATGATTTACAACATTTTGATCCCACTGACTTAGAGGAAATGGACATCCTGCACCAACTGGCTTTGCTAAGTGTTAGAACTAGCAAATTCTACAAAAGAACAGGGCGAAAATTTCCAGGTCTGCATGGGAATCTAAGGGTTGGGTTGGATAAATCGAAAATCAAGTGCTATAAGTGTAATAGGTTGGGACATTTCGCTAGGGAATGTAGGAGTCAAACTACTGGTCCCATAATTACTCACCCTAGCTCAAATCCTAGACCTCAAAACCAAAACACTGTGCACTATGCCCAATATGCCCAGCAGCTCAAGTGAATACTGCTCACTATGCTGCTGCCCCTGTGCCAGTACACTATGTCCAAACTACTGTTCCACAAATCCAATATGTTCAAACCCCTGCTCCCCAGGTACAAGTGCAAACTGTTGCACCTCAAACCACTGCTCCAGCAGCAGTACAACCAGATCAACAAAGCTTTTTCACTCAAGGGTTTGTTGACTGGAGCAGTATGCCTGAAGACCTTAATGATGAAAATTTTGCACTCTATGCTTTTAATGAACCTTCTCATGATGAGTTTTGTTTGATGGCATTAGAGTCAATACAGGAGGGGGTTGAAACAGAGGAGGAACAGCAGAGCTTTGAAACAGTGGAAGAGGTGACTGAAGCAGTGGTTACTGCTGTGGCTGGTGAACTACTGTTGGGAGAAAGTTCAGGTATCCTGATTGAACCAATGACAGATCCATGGTCCATAGAGGACAAAGAAGAAGAGAAAGAAGAAAAGGCTGGTGAAAAGAAGGTGAAAGCTGATGATGATGAAGATCATCAATGTGATTGTGCAATGATGGCAGCTGCCAAGGGAGCTTCTGCATGCTTTGATAGTCTTTGGTATGTAGATAGTGGAGGCTCCAGGCACATGACAGGATGTAAAGCCCTCCTCAAAGACTTTAAAATCCATGGAGGGGGTGATATATCCTTTGGGAATAATAGTAAAGGGAAGGTTCTGGTACAGTGCAATCTGGAAATGTAAAATTTGAAAATGTCAATCTAATAGACAATCTAAAATTCAACCTTCTGAGTGTGTCCCAAATGAGTGACAAGGGATTTGGGTCATTCTTCACAAAAGACTGTTGTAGGATTGTTGGACCAGAAATGGTCAAAAAGATTGAAGCAATAATCAAAACTGGTCAAACTAAACTTGTTGCTCAAAGAAGTGGCAATGTTTATGTTGTTGACATGTCAAAAGAGTGTCCCAGAGCTGATGCCTGTCTGTTCTCAGCTGCCTCTAACAAAGAGACAGAACTTTGGCACAGAAGGCTGGGACACACAAATCTTAAGACAATCACAGAAATTTCAAAAAATGGTTTGGTGAGAGGCCTACCACAAAAATTGTTTTCATGTCTTGAACATTGCATTTCCTGTTTAAAAGGAAAACAACATAAAAGTTCTTTCAAGTCCATTGAAGAGTCCAAAACAACCCAGTGTCTGCAAATGCTACACATGGATTTGTTTGGCCCAGTTCAAGTCATGAGCCTTAAAAAGAAAAGATATTGTTTGGTTATTGTTGATGACTTTTCTAGGTTCACATGGACTTTCTTTTTGCACTCAAAAGATGAAACTGCAGGCATTTTGCAAGACTTTGTAATACAGGTTGAAAAGCAATTTGACCTTTCAGTGAAAAGCTTCAGGAGTGACAATGGCACAGAATTCAAAAATAGGGAGTTGGATGCCTTCTGTGTGAAGAAAGGGATTGTAAGGCAGTACAGCATCCCAAGAACACCAGAGCCGAATGGGGTAGTGGAAAGGAAGAACAGAACTCTGATTGAGGCTGCCAGAACCATGCTTGCAGATTCAGGTTTGCCATTAACATTCTGGGCAGAGGCAGTAAACACTGCTTGCTATGTTCAGAACAGAGTTTTAATAAACCCCAGGCACAAAAAGACTGCCTATGAAATTCTATATAAAATTAAACCACTGATCTCATATTTCAAAGTGTTTGGCTGCCCATGTTTTATTTTGAACTTAAAAGATTCCATTTCAAAATTTGCAGCCAAAATTGATTGTGGTTATCATCTGGGATACTCAACCACTGCCAAGGCCTACAAAGTGTTCAATACACGGACCAAGGCAGTGGAGGAGACTTTGAATGTTAAGTTCAATGAACTTTCATCAATGAAAATCCCAGCAAATCCTGCAGATCTGTTTGATCTTGAAAAATTCACTTTTGAAAATACTGCTGTCAAGACTAACAGTGCAGGTCCATCAGAGGATACAACACTAGACTATGGGTATGAAATCATCATCCCTCAAAGGTCTGCCACAAAGGGAAAAGCACCAGCTGTTCAAAACAGTTGTCAAAGCTCAACCACTGCTACCTCAACAGTTGTTGACCAAAGTAGCCCATCAACCACTGCTTCCACATCCTCAAACACTGCTGACAAAAGTCCTCAAACAGTGGATAAAAGTCAGCAGTTGTCCACTTCATTACCTCCTATACCACCACCTTTTGAAGCCACTGCTGGATCATCAAAGTCCCCAGCAGTGGTTAGCTCAGATGATACACATTTGCAGCCTTCACCAACCAATGCCATCATACCATATCAAGGAGATTTAATCTACTTGAGATCTCATCCACCTGATCAAATCATTGGCAACATAAATGAAGGGGTGCTCACAAGAAGCCAAACCCAAAACATTTGTCTTTTTGCTGGTTTTCTATCACTCCATCAGCCAGTCAAGTACCAAGAGGCACTGAAAGACAACAGCTGGGTAGAAGCCATGCAAGAGGAGCTCCAACAGTTTAAAAGACAACAAGTATGGGAGCTTGTACCACTGCCAGAAGAGGTTAGTCCCATTGGCACAAAGTGGGTCTTCAAGAACAAAACTGATGAAAGGGGTATTGTTGTCAAGAATAAAGCCAGGCTTGTGGTTCAAGGTTACAGACAGGAAGAGGGGATTGACTATGATGAAACATTTGCCCCTGTTGCAAGATTGGAAGCCATTAGACTGTTCCTGGCCTTTGCTGTCAACCACAATATGAAGGTGTTTCAAATGGATATCAAAAGTGCTTTCCTCTATGGTACAATTCAAGAAGAGGTGTATGTCTGTCAACCTCCAGGTTTTGAGGATCCATTTTATCCAGATCATGTCTACAGGTTAAACAAAGCTTTGTATGGCTTGAAACAAGCACCAAGGGCCTGGTATGAAACTCTTTCCAACTTCCTACTCTCAAATGGTTTCAAAAGAGGTACCATTGATAAAACACTGTTTTTAAAATGGAGAGGGAAGGATTTAATGATTGTCCAGATTTATGTGGATGACATTATTTTTGGAAGCACATGTAACTCAATGTGTGAAGAGTTTAGAGAACTCATGACAGCTGAGTTTGAAATGAGTGCTATGGGTGAGCTGCAATGCTTTCTTGGTCTCCAAGTCCAGCAATTGCAAAATGGAACTTTCATTCATCAAAGCAAATATGCTAAAGAACTTTTAACCAAATTTGATATGAATGATTGTAAACCATGCAGCACACCCATGGCTACAAATAAGCTAGTCATGTCTGATGAAAAGGATGAACTGATTGACCAAACACTTTATAGAAGCATGATTGGGTCTTTATTGTACCTAACTGCATCTAGACCAGACATCATGTTTGCAACATGTGTCTGTGCAAGAAGTCAATCAGCTCCCAGAAAATCAAATCTCATTGCTGTAAAAAGGATCTTCAGATACATCAAAGGTGCTCCCACACTTGGTATCTGGTATCCAGCTAATGGGAATATCAAGCTTTCAGGTTTCTCAGACAGTGACTTTGCTGGATGTCACACCACAAGGAAGTCCACATCAGGAGGGTGCCAGTTTCTAGGTGATTGCTTAGTTTCATGGCAAAGCAAAAAGCAAGCAGCTGTTTCAACATCCACTGCTGAAGCTGAATACATTGCTGCTGCACGCTGTACAGCCCAACTCCTGTGGCTTCAAAATCAGCTGCTGGATTTTGGTATCACTGCCTTAAAGACACCACTCATGTTGGACAGTCAGGCAGCAGAAAATATCATCAAAAATCCAGTTTCCCACTCAACCACCAAACATATCGACATCAGACATCACTTTGTGAGGGACTGCTATGAAAAAGGTTTGATTTCTCTGCATCATGTCCCAACTAAAGACCAGCTGGCTGATGTGCTCACAAAAGCCCTTGATACAGCCACTTTTGAAAGTTTGGTCTCTAGGATTGGGATGCTGAACATGGAATAACAAGCAACATCTTGTTTTTCTATGAATAAAAGCAACAAAATGTTTTCAGAAAATCAAAAATCCATCCTTAACAATAGTTAAAAATGAAATTTTTTCATTAAGTCCTTAAAAGTCTGCCATTAACCACTGATTGATCAAAAGTCTGCTATACTTCAAAAGTCTGTCCACTGCTGAAAGTCAACCCCTGCTCTCTCATTATTTTGATAAACTCTGTTGTTCAAAAGCAGTGTCTTATCCACTGATAGTAAAAATCATCCACTGCTTTCATACCACTGCCTTCATCAGTCACTTTCACAAAAGTACTGTCCTTCACTTTCAACAGGGGTTGTCACGTGGACAGTACATATTGGTCAGACCTTTTGTAACGGCTGCCACCTCAGCCTTCACTTTCTTCCCTATAAAATCCCCCATTCACCACCAAAACAGGGTTTTACTGTCGAATTGAATTCTTAAAAATTCTCTTCTCAAAACAGTTTTTCATTTCATCTTCCACAAATTTCTTCGATCAATCATCCTCAAAATGACTAAATCAAAGAAATCTGCAAAACCCTCATCCAAATCTTCATCGAAAACAGCCTCTCAAAAGGCAATCTCCACTGAAATTCCACATAAACCATCTCACAATCTCCTGGGTCTTCTCACAAAACCAGGAACCACCATAGTGTTCGATTCCATCATTGACATCATGGCAAAATCAAAGTACAAAACTTTGTTCATCGCCGATGCACCAATCTATTTGGCGACCCAAAGGGAGTTCTGGAAGAATGCAACCCTTGAAAAACAAGGAGACACTGCAACCACCATACACTCTTCTATAAAGGGTAAAGCTGTCCAAATCACGCCACAATCCATTTCAGAGGTCTTTCAACTCGATGATCAAGAAGGTAAAATTTCTTTCACTAAAAACGAGTTGCAAACTGACTTCATTGAGAGAGGGTATGAAGCCACAATGATGAAGAAAATTACCTTAGAAAAAGGTTATTTTCCTTCTGCAACCAGATTTTTATTTCATACCCTCCTACTATGTGTTTCAAACAAAACCACTTCTTTCAATGAAATCCCTTTAAAGATTCAAAATCTGGGATATGCTATTCTTCAAGGAGAAAATTTTAACTATTCTCGGGAAATTTTTAAAGATTTGGTTAATAATGTTGAAACAAAATCATTCTTATTGTTTCCAAGGTTTTTAAGTTACTATTTTTCACAGAAATTCAGTAAGGATGATTTAGCTGTAATAAACCAAGGTGATCCTACTCAAATAAACAGTTTAACTACTGAAACTTTTTCAAGGATGTTAGCACCTTGCAAAACACAAGCAGAGGTGCCTGAGCAGATTTTAGCAGTTACAACTGCTCCTCAGGTATCTGCTGCTGAGCCCACTGCTCAAGGTGATCAAAGCAGCAGCACAACTGTTTTGAAACCCACACCTAAAATCACCAAAAAGCCAACAAAAAGAAAAACACAAAAACCCCCCAAACCCATCAAAAAGGCATCTCTGGAGGATGAGATACCAGAGCTCCTGCCAGTGACAACACAAAAGTCACAAGAAACCACTGCTGCTACTTCCTCACAGCAGTTGGTACAAATATCTCAACCCATAGCTGAAACTCCTCCTGTTTCTTCACAAAAAGAACAGGTTGTACAAATAGGGCTTCCACATCATGATGCTCTGGAAACAGTCGTTTCTATCATCCAAAGTCCAATGCCCGGGACACATCCTATTTCTACACCAACCATCACATCCACAATTCCCTCACCAATAAAACCACTGTTGGATGCAATTGATTTGAACCAGGCATTATCCAGTCCTTCTCAATCACCTATTAATGAGAATATAACTCAACAACTGACTGGGTCTGATGTATCAATCTTTGCTAACCCACCAACACAACCTAAGGAGGTTACACCCCTTGAGTTACAAGTAACTCTTGGTGGTAATCCAAGTGAAGCAGCCACTACAACTGTTACACCCACTGGGTTACATTTGGACAGTGGTTACATTCATAAGACTTCCTTGGAGGCAATTCCTTTTATAGCACCTCTGCCAACCACCAGTGGATTTATTTATCCTACTGGCACCATCAAAAGGTTGTCAAGTGTTGAAGGAAGAAGACCCTAGTACTAAGAAAAAGGGGCATCAGTGGTTAATGTTTGGAGTATATTCCCTACATCTACGACTGATAAAACCACTGCTAGTGGGAAATCAGATGATCCCATTAACTTGGGTGATGGTTTAAAGTACCAGAAATTGACGGATCGTATTGCAAAGCTTGATAACTCTGTTGCAAAGCTTGGGTGATAACACACACAACATCCACTGTTTTACCATCATCACCACCAAAAACAACACCTGCTGACACACAGCAGAAGACAGCAGATGTTATAACATTTGTTGTAATGACAACAGTGGTTGAAACACCAGTTGTTTCAACAACTGTTAGTCAATCACAATCCACTGCCACTACATCTACCACCACTGTTCCATCCAAAACATCATCAGTCCCTCCTACAAAAAGGAGAAGACTAATTCTCAAAGATGATGACTATTCACCACCACAAACATCTTCAAAATCCTTAGCTCTTGTCACAATTCCAAAACCTGTTCCTCTCTCTTCAGTTAAAATGTACAAGCCCTTGCCTCCTGCAGGTGTTCAATTTCCTCTTGAATTAGCAGCTGTTAGAGAAGAAATAAAATCTTTTTATTTTGAGGATGACCCTGCCAAAAGGAGTTTGCCATCAATAAAAGGATATCCCTGGCCTAAAAATGTTGATGAATATTTGGAAATCAAGGCCAAGCAAGCAGAGGATATCTCAAAGAAAAACACACAAGGGAAATCTGATAAAGAAATTGCACAGAGAAGTCAATATTTGCTCACACAAGTCAGATCCCTAGAGCAATTTGCAAAAAATGTTAGTCAACAAATTTCTGAAAGAGCTGCTGAAACTCTGAAGAAAGACTACATTGAAAGCATTATGACTCACAAGAAGTACAAAGGAGAGAAATACATGTACAAAGAGTGGACTATTCCTGAACTTGAAAATGAGGCAGCAAGAATTCAAGACATGATAAACAGGAAAGTCACTCACACTCCTCCTAACTGGGCAAAGTTTAGAAAGAATGTACCTGACAAACAGGAAGAGCTGAAGAGAATGAAAGAGGAACTGGTAGCAGCTGATTATGGTAACAAAAGACAAGTTGCTAGATGGAAAAAAGATGCGGTCAGGGCTACTTACAAAAAGTTGGAACAATTAAGAAAGAAAGATCCCACAGTTCCTCAAAAGCCTGACTATCCTGAAGCAGCGGTTTCAAAAAGACCATCAAAGCTGCAAATCAGGAGATCCACAGCTCCAGTTGGTGCTGCCATCTACAAAAGAAGGCCACACAAACAGCTGATTGCTGAAACCATCAAAGAGTTAATGGAAGGCGAAGACCTTGGAAAAGAGGGTATAAAGAAAATGATCATGGAAACTCTTGGTTTGGATCAAACTGCAAGTACTGCTCAGCCAGTCATGAATAGGCCAGCCTCTCCAAATACTTCTGCAAATAAACATCTCCCAAGAAACCCACCAGGCTCAAAAATACAAAAGTGGGAAACTGACAAACAGACCTGCGTATTGACTTTGCTCAGGTCTGGTGGAGAAGTGAAGAAAATATCAAGGGAACAAGCTCTTGGCCTGAGTCTTGAAGATTTGCAAGATCTCCTTGATCTTCCACTTAGCAGGGATGATGAAGATACAGATGCCCTAGACTTTGAATTACAATTTAAAGGTCAGATAAGGGAGCTGTTGATGAGGCAATAAAGTATTCCACAAATAATGAAGAGTTTTGGCATTATCTGTTCCAGGGGGAGATTGTTGGGATTGAACCCTATCAGAGGAACAGATAATTAAAGCCAAAACTGGATCAGAGCAGTGGATCCAGAATAAGCAGACGTTTACAGTTGGTTCATGCAAATCTCTCCCCTTGAAAGTGGTTTCATATCTGCTGACCTCCTATCTGCTGATCTTGTTAAAGTACTGACCTATAACTGCTGCCTTGCATCTACTGCCCAAAGTCAAAGACTGATGGAAGACCAAAGCTCTGCTGACTCAATCTACTGCCTTGAGTCAAGTACTGCTGATCCGGACAAGCACTGCTGGGTTCACAGCAGTGGAAGGATGCAGCAGCTGTTTAAGTGTCTTTTATATAATGTAATGTAATAGCAGTAGTTTAGTACATCAGTGTTTATAGATCAGAGGTTAGAGTTTGTTAGGAGGTTAGATGTCACTTTCATGGTGACGTCAGCTAAGATGCTCAGTGGTTTGCAAGTGCCTATAAATAGTTCAGTACTTTGTACTGTTCTATTAGCTCTTTCACCACATCGTCTTCTTTGCACGAACAAACTACTGAGCTCTGGCTGAGGGGGAGTTTGCATTCATTCATCAATCATTGTAATCGTTGTTGAAACAAATTCAATCTTTCGATTCTCTGTGTAAAGATGTTTGATTAAAGTATTACTCTCGTTTGATTGTATGCAAAGTTTGCTTTCATCTTAATTCCGCTGCACAACTCTTCCATTTCCATCTTAATTCCAAACGAAAATACAATCAAAAAGAAACTCAGATCCAACATGTAGAAACCTAGATTAACTAAAAACTAAGAACAAAACATTGCTTTGATTGAGTTTTGATTGATTATGATTAAGAAAGTTATCAAATTTTAAAGGAAAGCAACCCCCTCCGGATTTCCAGTTCAATGATTCACCCAAACCTATTTAATTAGATAGATACCAAAGCTCTTGTCAACGGTTTAATTCGAGTGGTAATCAAAGACAAGTTTTTAGTAATACCTTATGCAATTGAACTACCAAATTATAAGTGTCAAAAACTCACCCAATAACCAAACTATTCACGATGCAAAAAAAAAAGAGTAAATTACAAGTTTTGTCCTTTATGTATGTCCCAAATTGCAGGCGCTGTCCTTTAAACCAAAACTTGACAGGCGGTGTCCTTTGTGTTTTCAAAATCTTGCACGTTTTGTCCTTTAGGCCAAACTCAGTTAGATTTTTTAGTTAAATCTGGTCATGTGCATTGCACATGAGGGCATTTTTGTCGTTTCACATATCAAGGGGCTATTTTGTAAAAAGAATTTATTCAGGGACTAAATTGTACAAAACTTAAAAATAAAAAATATATAAACTTCCTTTTTCTCATTCAGATCTTAAACTTCTCTCTCCTCTCACTCTCTTCTCTCTCTCTAACAACAGTGGTGGTGGAGGTGCTTTGTGGTGGTGGTTATGGCGGGTGGTTGTGGTGTGACAACTGCCACTTTCGGGTAAATTACTTACATTTAAAACGATGATTTACATTATACAAGTATGTATTCTGAATATTCGGACTGCATGATTACATGTTATACATTTTAGAAAACTCATGGAATATTCGTTTATTATTACACATGATTCACTTTTATCGGGTACATTTGAAATAGTGCAAACAATTCACCGAAACAACTAGAGTAGTGCCTAGTGAACTTTAGTGCTGACGAAAACTCTGGATCCGCAGAAAACATCTAAAATGACATCTTTAGGACTCGGATGAGAGTCCAATATCAATTATATATTAAACCCGATATGGGAATACAAGAGTTCGGGTAATATTTTACCGATGTCCGGTAGCACTAAAAACTGTCCGAAATGCGCTAAAAGTGACCATTTCATGAATTTTCCGCAAGATTCAGCAATTGTATTTTATTACAAGATGCAAAAATTGATGTTTAGACACCAATTTCATATAAAAATAATTATGGAATATCCATTACATACATAACTGGAATTTTTCCTACAACTTCCGTAAGCGTACCTTTCGGCTATTTACTTGCGAAACGAGCGCTAAACATCTAGCCGAACTATATTTTGGCACATGTAGCGAACTAGTGGTAATTATTTTTGGTCTTGTAAAGCTAGTTTATGGTCTTTGCAAGTCAAGAAACATCTCGGAAAATTGCAAAACCTAAACACCTAAAGGCTTACATCTTTATATTCTTTTGAAATCTAAAAAAATAACTAAGTCATTTTTACCATACAAGACCCCCCCCCATGTATAACCGTAAATTAGGGGGCCCCACATTACTTAACCATGTGGTAAATATCTAGATATTACTTTGTATTTGCAAGTGGATGTGAATGGTGATTAATTCTAACACTTAATCACTAAGTTTTACTAGCACACTTTACTACACATTTTCATCTATCACCAACAAAGAACACTTTCAATCTTCATCTTTTCACCAAGAACACCATCCAAAAACCCAATTATTTTTATCATCTCCTTCATGATCAAGATGGATTTCCAAGTAACATAAGGTGATCTAAAGCATTTACAAGTTAAAGGAAGCTTTTTCATCCATTCAAGAACCTTAAATCATCAAGATCATCATCTTATTAGTTCTTAATAATCTTCTAAGATCATCCCTAGCCTAGTGCTAGAAGTAAGCTTCTATATCTATTTTTTTATGCAAATATATTAAGTTTATGATTGTTATTATTACTAATAATAACCATGTAATCATACATAATAAGCATGAAAAATACAAGGAAGCAAAGATAAAAATCATGATATAATTATGATTGTTTATATTATGATCTAAGACTTGATATATGTTTATTTAGTCTTGTTATGATGTTTATGATGCAAATAAATTATTAGAAGATGTTTTAAGTTATGATCTAAAAATTATGCATGTTTATGTTAAAGGGTTTTTAACATAAAGGATTAATGGATGATCATAACTATTGATCTTGTGAAAATACATAAGGTTTTTGGTTAAAAACAATACTCTCACAAGATTATAAAAAGTAACATACAACTAGAGATTTTTATAAAAGTTGTTAAAACTAAAATTAAACTTGGTTTTTGAACTTGTTAGCATATGAAATAATCATGGTTAAAACCCTACATGATTTGGATATCATCTTGATAATTTCATGTTATAAAAGTCTCATATGTTTAGTTAAGTTGTAGAGTAAATTGGTGGTGATTTGATAAAGAAAATGATATGTTTATAAAACATGGTTAGAATAAAATACAAAGGTTATATAGCCATTTTTCATAAAAACTTTATTTTATAAAGTAACAACATTTTTGGTTGTATTTAGACAAGAGAAATATATATTTTTTTTAGAAAAATATATATTTGGTGATTTAACAACTTATGTGCTATGTGATTATTTGATGGTATTAGTTATATATATCAAAGATAGGAACTTTATTACAATGGTAATAATGAACACATGATACATAATAATCAAAGTCTTATAAGACTTCACATAATTACGCCTTAAAACGAGTTACGGACGATTCGAATAATCGGACACCAATTATGGTCAAAATGAACGACGGACGACTACATAAGTGAATTGCCAATCCGGGGAGTTACTACGACGTTTAGACGATTTATCGACACGAAATATAAGTATCCTATCAATAACATATTTCGGATGTTTATAAACTTATAAAAACTAGTATGTTTTTATTTACTAACAAGTATACTTAGTAAATTTTTATAAAAAGGTTTTTATAAAAATAAATGGGCTTATATTATACTAGTGGGCTATTTTTATAACAAATGGGCTTATATTACTTAAAGGGCTATTTTACTTAATGGGCTATTTTTCTTAATGGGCTTATCTTCATAATGGGCTTAACATAAATTCATGGGCTAAGCCCAAATACTAAACATATGGGCCAAAGCCCAACACTATTCAAGCCCAACACTATTCAAGCCCAATTCAAGCCCAACACTATTTGAAGCCCAACACTATTTGAGGCCCAACACTATTTGAGGCCCAACACTATTTGAGGCCCAACACTATTTGAGGCCCAACACTATTTGAGGCCCAACACTATTTGAGGCCCAACACTATTTGAGGCCCAACACTATTTGAGGCCCAACACTATTTAGGCCCAACACTATTTAAGGCCCAGCACTATTTAAGCCCAATAACTTGAAAACATGGGCTTGGCCCAATGTTACCATTATTGGAAACACAACTATACAATTGATACATATAAGACACGAAATTCAGCGGACTAGATCCGACTAAACAACTCATTCATCGAATACACAGTTAACGAACAGTAAAGACATACAAGTCTTACACATATTGAAGACACAAGACTTGTACTCAAGTTCTTTACAAAGACCGAAGTGTCTAACAAAAATAAGAACATTTGTAGGTCGCAACGCTATTCAGGACGACCGCACGTGAGATCTTATTTACTTCTATTCACGGACGCAATGTTGTGAGTTCATGTCCCCTATTCATTTAAATGTTTTACAACTTTACAACTATCGGGGAAAATACATGTTCAGAGTATGTTAAAGTTAGGTAATGAAACACCATAGATCAGGTGCGAATTAGGGCCATACTATAAGCACCATTAATCCAGTTTGGACCAAGGAACAAAGGACTAGATCTAATGGGTTTTGGCGAGCCCCACTCTTGGTCGTGGACCCATACAGAAGAGTGCGTTTGTGTCCCAGTCGATAGGAGTCGACATAAAATCGTCTAGGGTTGGATTGCTTCCTAATTCGTCACACATATTAATGTCCTCGCGAAACATTAATGATCAACGATTTCATTGACGCTTTACATACTACATCATACATACAGATACATTTTATACAATTCCCATGTTGTGGATACAGTTTATACATCATACATACAGATACATTTTATACAATTCACATGTTGTGGATACAGTTTATACATCATACATACAGATACATTTTATACAATTCACATGTTGTGGATACGGTTTATACATCATTCATACAGATACAGTTTATACAACTCACATTTTACAGATACAGTTTATACAACTCACATTTTACAGATACATCTCATACAGCTAAACTGCATGAACTCGCTCAACTTTTGTTGATGTTTTCAAACTTAACATGTATTTCAGGAAATTAGTGGACCTGACAGACATTTCAGTCAAGGAAAGCAAGTATCAAGACTCCATGCCACCATTTGAAGGGTTTGCCCGTTATATACCGCCTCTTTGCGGTGATATAGTGGTCAAAGCCTTGACATTTTAAGACTTACATTTTGATGTATAGAACATGAAAACGCATTTTCATTTGATGGTTTGTAACAAATACATTTAACTTATGTTGCGTTCTTTCGAAACAATTATGACAATGGCATTGGAGCTTGTTTTTATTCATTTAGTATTGTTCACTTATATTGTTATGCAATGAGAACTGATCAGATCACACCTCGCGCTTCCGCTACGAGCGGGTGTGACAGATTGGTATCAGAGCATCGATTGTAGTGAACCAGGATTCTTTCTCGAGTCTAAGTCTACAATCACTAGGGATCTCTCACGAAAACCTCTTGTTCATGTTGAACAGATAATAAATAAAATTGGACAAGTCAAAAGGTTTTCATTGCATAAACATTTTTTCAAGGTCCACTACAGCAAAAATTCATTTCACATAAATCAAGCGAGGACATTTCCATGGGTGAAGTCTATGAGAAACAGACACAATACATTAATAGACTATGTGCCTACAATACAATACGTTATCAGTTTATGCATTATAAACAGTTTACTGGTTCAGCTTATACAAGATAGAAATCCTTGATTGATAGGATTTACATGATTATATATATAGGTGGTTCATATATATGTTGCATGAAATATTTTGCCAAGAACAAAATACCTTCGACTTCAAACTCTATTATTATTCTTTACTCACACGGTGAAAATATCGACCTCATATCTATTGCGGAGCTTATGGCGAACATGATTCCTAAGTGAAATCTTAAACTTAATTCCGTAAAATATGGTTGCTTTCTCGCGAATGCTGAGATGCCTGACCATGATAATGACGATGAGGCGAAGGTGGTAACCTTGGACAACAACTCCATTAGTGGGACGAGATCCATGTGACTCATACTAATCAAGGTGGATATACTCTTGTCCTTACAAGGAAGATGAAGTACTCATCTTGAAGGTGCCTCTTCAATTGTTATTGTTACAGATTCTTTCCATTTCTATTTCATCTAACGTCGTACCGTCCTGCGAGTAACAACAACGGACGTTGACACGTGAGTTATCACGAAGGTCCCTCCTATGTTGAAGGTATATAGACAATAGTGTCCCCCCTCTGACTGATCGGTTGTTTTGTACGAGAGAACGCTAGGGTGACCATGCAAGGCAATTTATTATTACGGAGGCCTACGTAATAACAACTTGTAGTGCATGGGAATTCTGGTGGACTCTGCGGGCCAAGCTAATGATCACTATTCGTTCAAATTCTTAAATTATTATTCGAGATTCAATGTTTCTTATCTATTAGAACACGAACTGTGGTGGTTAGTATAACACCCTACAATACAATACAATACAATACCATACAATACAATACAATACAGGAAGACGACAAGTATTTGTTCACACCTAACATTCGATCTATATCACGTTTCAGTTGAGAATAGTCATTTAAACGAATAAAACGTGTTAGCTACTCATGGAGGATTTTCCTCAACATTCTCGGAATTCTTGAACATGGGTTGGTTCCAGGGTGTCTATGACACTTTATCCTACTTTACCTTACCTTACTGTATCATGTTCCACCTTATCATATTTATTGGAAGTGATACAATAAATTCCGTCGTTTGACATTTGTTTTTTTTTCCAAGGGATGGTATGGCATGAACCATGCTGCAACTCCCTCATTACATTCTATTCGACATCTTTGGAAATTCTAAATAATTTTGCTAGAGCTCGTGAAACTCAAGCACTATTACCATAATTGTCACATGGACAAGTAAGACAAAGGATTTTCTTTACTTAGGATGATCGAGGTCCATAGAGTAGGGAATACATATTATATAGACGAAGACCACTGGTTGGTTTCCCCTCCTCAACGAATTATTTTTTTCTTTTTCCATTTAAACATATGACCAATACACGCAAGAGGCATTACACCTTTTGGTTTTGGTTATCCACATTATCATTTATTCAAACATATATGAACAATATGGTCTTGAGGTTTCCATGACCGATTGATTGCATTCTTCATTCTTGGGCACATGATAGACTCTATTTATCCAAATACATGTCTAGATTCTTTTAATAGTGTGTATTAAAAAGATCATGGCGCCAAAAGAATCAATTGTTTAAGTTAAAAGTTATGTGTTGAAAACCATTGCTTTTAATCAAGACATGTTTTATACATGACATTGTTACGCAAGACATTGTTATACATGTCATTGACGTTGGTATACACAAGACATTTTTGGTGGTTATTTGTAAGTGATGAGACGTGTGTAATATGATAAAAGCATGGGGGATACGCCGCTGGTACTTCCTATATATAAGTGCTTATATTATATTGCATATCGTGGTGTTATTCAAATCTCTTCGACAAAGACAAGACACAACATTTTCGCACAAGACACGACATCCTCTACACAAGACATAATATTCTATTTCGGGACATGATATATTTATACACTACATTTCTATTGGTTATTTATTTAATCATACATCATTCTTTTATATCATCTGATTTTCATATCTATTTTCATATGATTTTATAAAAGAACTCGATCATAACTGGAGCCAATGTTGATGGTTACACTTGATGCTTTCACGGTCTCTCAAGGGTTGTTCCATACTGGGAAACACCCGAATTCAAACACACTGAGTGTTACATTTTAGGTTTAGCCTCGGGGATCCGAAGCATAACCGCATCATCCCTCCCTACCTCGATCACTCAAACAATAACTCTCGCCATGAGAGAAATGAAGTCATGAGTACGTACACTCTACGATCATCATGTATCAATTTTATTAATACCAACACCGAGCTTAGCTATTGCTTTTAAATGTTAAGCATATACTCGAATTAGAGTCTTGTTGGACACACATTACTATATCAAGTTAGCTAATGGGGAATTAGCTGAGACATGTCAAATCATAAAGGGTCACCGTTACGTATCCTATTCGTCAACATTTCACATCCATGTTATTTTATACAATTGGCAATTTTAGCTTTATCTCAACATTTCACATACATGAGTTTCATGGCTAGGGACGGGATTGTCCTAGCTACAATTAGGGATTGGGTTATCCTACATCTAAACATATGGTTGGGTTATCCAACAACTAAACTTATGGATCGGGTTATCCTACATCTAAACATATGGATTGGGTAATCCTACATTTAAACATAGGGTTCCTAAAACTATACAGTGAAGTCCTCGCCACACAGAATTTAAAATATACTTGGCCTAGAGTCAAGCAAGCTAGACGTCTCCTCATTCTATAGAATTGGCAAAAAGTAAACTAGTCGAGTCTAGAGCTGAAATTCAATATCGATCTCTTCCCTGTTCAGTTGAGTAGTTTCGAAGTAGTGGTTGACATGGATTGGTTATCCGATAACCTAGCCAAAGTCTTATGTCACGAGAAGATCATTCGCCTACCACTACTGAACGAAGAGACACTTGTGATACATGGAGAGAAGCGCGACACCCCATTGCGGATCATCAATGGCATGAAAGCACATAAGTGCTTACGGAAAGGTTGTATTGCCTATCTAGCACTTGTTGTAGACAAGAAGGCCGTTGGGCCACAGCTGACAAATATTCTTGTGGTAAAAGAATTCCCTGAAGTCTTTCCTAAAGACTTGCCAGGACTACCACCATATCGACAAGTCGAGTTTCACATCGACTTGGTACCGGGAGCTGCAACCGTAGCCAAATCTCCATGTTGACTAGCACCTTCTGAACCTTGTAGTTGACCGAATAAGGATGTTGTGAGTTCATAACCCCCACTCTTTACCATTATACATCTTTATAAAGGTTTTGGGGGTGGAAAGACATGAAAGTTTCGCAAAACTGCACAACATTTCGATGAATGAAAATTCATATTTCTAAACCATGTTACAAATGAATTTCCAGCTAACTCAAATGGTTTATGAAAGGTTCTAGCTTCTACTCTAAGATAGACTTACGATCGGAGTATCATCTGTTACGAATTCAAGAGGAAAGCATACCGAAAACGGCTTTTAAGACTCGTTACGGTCATTACGAGTTTCTCGTTATGCCTTTTTGGTTTAACAAATGCACCAGCGGTCTTCATGGATTTAATGAATCGTGTGTGCAAGCCGTATCTTGACAAATTCGTCATAATGTTTATTGACGACATTTTGATATACTCTCGATCGACTGATGAACATGAGCAACATTTAAGAACCATTTTAGAGTTGTTAAAGACAATAAATTCGCCCCAAATCGAAAAACAAGATATAGCCTTACAACTTATTCTTAAGATTTGTACATAGCATTTTACAATCTTATCATTACCCGACTGTACTGAAGACTTTGTTGTATACTGTGATGCTTCGCATCATGGATTGGGTTGCGTACCCATGCAACGTGAAAAAGTTATCGTGTACACGTCACGCCAACTAAAAGTTCACGAGAAAAACTATACCACTCACGAACTAGAGTTAGGCGTGGTGGTATTCGCTTTAAAAATATGGCGACATCAATTATATGGTACTTAATGCATTATTTTTCACGGATCATAAAAGTATTCAACACATATTCAACCAAAAAGAATTAAAATATGCATCAACGATGTTGGTTGAATTGTTGAAAGACTATGATTGTGAAATAAAGTACCATCCGGGCAAGGCGAACGTTGTAGCTAACGCCTTGAGCCGCAAGGAGCGAGTTAGAATACTGAGATTTCAAGCATTAGAGAAGATGATTCACAAGCGCTCAAGGAAGAGCATATTCAAGTAGAAACACTTCGAGGCATGAAGGAACAATTAGTGCCGAAAGAAGATGGAACTTTATACCTTATGGGTTGAAATTAGGTTCCATTCTTTGGCGGCCTTTGAGATGATATTTTGAGGAAGCACATAGGCCTAAGTAGTGAAAGAATACTACCGGTGGCCTAACCTCAAAAGTGAAATCGCGACTTATATCGGAGAATGCTTGACTTGCGCGAAAGTCAAAGTCGAGTAGCAAAATCCCTCGGACTTGTTACAACAACCCGAGATTCCCGGTTGGTAATGGGAACAAATATCGATGTACTTCATTACGAAGTTACTCAGGACCTCAAGAGGTCACTACATGATATGTGTAATCATCGATAGACTAACAAAGTCCACGCACTTCTTACCGTTTTGGTAGAAGGATAATACTGAGAAACTAGCAGAACTCTATCTCAAAGAAATAGTGGCTCGTCATGGAGTGCCTATTTCAATCATTTCAGACCGAGACGGTCGTTTTATTTCTAGAATTTGGAAATCATTTCAACAGGCCTTTGGATCTCATTTGAATCCAAGTACAGCCTTTCATCCATAAACTGACGGCCAGAGCGAACGGACAATCCAAACACTCGAATATATGTTCCGCGCATGTGTTATGGATTTAGGCGGCAATTGGGATACTCATCTACCTTTAGTTGAGTTCTCCTACAATAACAGCTACAATACTAGTATACAATCTGCACCGTTTGAAGCTCTTTATAGTCGAAAGTGTCGCTCTCCGCTATGTTGGGCGGAAACAGGCGATAGTTAAATAATTGGTCCGAAACTAGTCCAAGAGACTACGGATAAAAATTTTTCAGACCCGAGACCGTATCAAGACGGCTCGCGATCGACAAAAGTGCTACGCAGATAAAAGACGAAAACCATTATCTTTCGAGGTTGGAGACAAAGTCTTGTTGAAAAGTCTCGCCTTGGAAGGGCGTATCAAGGTTTGGTAAACGTGGAAAGCTTAACCCACGTTACGTTGGACCATTTGAAATCTTGGAAAAGATTGGCACCGTTTTCTACAAACTAAAGTTACTAGAAGAACTAAGTAGAGTACACGACATATTTCATTTGTCGAATCTCAAGAAGAGTCCAACGCAAGAAACAGTTTTCATCCCGAAGGATGAGGTTCATATAGATAACAAACTCCAATTCGCCAAAGCACCTGTTGAGGTCATGGACCAGAAGGTCCAGAAAATACAAAGGAGTCGTAACAAATTAGTAATAATTCGTTGGAACTCTCGACACGGACCCGAGTATACTTGGGAACGAGAACATTAAATCAAAGCCAAATACTCTCACCTGTTTGAGAACAATCCTGCAAAGGATGACTCATCTTGAATTTCGGGACGAAATTCTCAATAACAGGGGGAGAATGTGACAACTGCCACTTTCGGGTAAATTACTTACATTTAAAACGATGATTTACATTATACAAGTATGTATTCTGAATATTCGGACTGCATGATTACATGTTATACATTTTAGAAAACTCATGGAATATTCGTTTATTATTACACATGATTCACTTTTATCGGGTACATTTGAAATAGTGCAAACAATTCACCGAAACAACTAGAGTAGTGCCTAGTGAACTTTAGTGCTGACGAAAACTCTGGATCCGCAGAAAACATCTAAAATGACATCTTTAGGACTCGGATGAGAGTCCAATATCAATTATATATTAAACCCGATATGGGAATACAAGAGTTCGGGTAATATTTTACCGATGTCCGGTAGCACTAAAAACTGTCCGAAATGCGCTAAAAGTGACCATTTCATGAATTTTCCGCAAGATTCAGCAATTGTATTTTATTACAAGATGCAAAAATTGATGTTTAGACACCAATTTCATATAAAAATAATTATGGAATATCCATTACATACATAACTGGAATTTTTCCTACAACTTCCGTAAGCGTACCTTTCGGCTATTTACTTGCGAAACGAGCGCTAAACATCTAGCCGAACTATATTTTGGCACATGTAGCGAACTAGTGGTAATTATTTTTGGTCTTGTAAAGCTAGTTTATGGTCTTTGCAAGTCAAGAAACATCTCGGAAAATTGCAAAACCTAAACACCTAAAGGCTTACATCTTTATATTCTTTTGAAATCTAAAAAAATAACTAAGTCATTTTTACCATACAAGACCCCCCCCATGTATAACCGTAAATTAGGGGGCCCCACATTACTTAACCATGTGGTAAATATCTAGATATTACTTTGTATTTGCAAGTGGATGTGAATGGTGATTAATTCTAACACTTAATCACTAAGTTTTACTAGCACACTTTACTACACATTTTCATCTATCACCAACAAAGAACACTTTCAATCTTCATCTTTTCACCAAGAACACCATCCAAAAACCCAATTATTTTTATCATCTCCTTCATGATCAAGATGGATTTCCAAGTAACATAAGGTGATCTAAAGCACTTACAAGTTAAAGGAAGCTTTTTCATCCATTCAAGAACCTTAAATCATCAAGATCATCATCTTATTAGTTCTTAATAATCTTCTAAGATCATCCCTAGCCTAGTGCTAGAAGTAAGCTTCTATATCTATTTTTTTATGCAAATATATTAAGTTTATGATTGTTATTATTACTAATAATAACCATGTAATCATACATAATAAGCATGAAAAATACAAGGAAGCAAAGATAAAAATCATGATATAATTATGATTGTTTATATTATGATCTAAGACTTGATATATGTTTATTTAGTCTTGTTATGATGTTTATGATGCAAATAAATTATTAGAAGATGTTTTAAGTTATGATCTAAAAATTATGCATGTTTATGTTAAAGGGTTTTTAACATAAAGGATTAATGGATGATCATAACTATTGATCTTGTGAAAATACATAAGGTTTTTGGTTAAAAACAATACTCTCACAAGATTATAAAAAGTAACATACAACTAGAGATTTTTATAAAAGTTGTTAAAACTAAAATTAAACTTGGTTTTTGAACTTGTTAGCATATGAAATAATCATGGTTAAAACCCTACATGATTTGGATATCATCTTGATAATTTCATGTTATAAAAGTCTCATATGTTTAGTTAAGTTGTAGAGTAAATTGGTGGTGATTTGATAAAGAAAATGATATGTTTATAAAACATGGTTAGAATAAAATACAAATGTTATATAGCCATTTTTCATAAAAAACTTTATTTTATAAAGTAACAACATTTTTGGTTGTATTTAGACAAGAGAAATATATATTTTTTTTAGAAAAATATATATTTGGTGATTTAACAACTTATGTGCTATGTGATTATTTGATGGTATTAGTTATATATATCAAAGATAGGAACTTTATTACAATGGTAATAATGAACACATGATACATAATAATCAAAGTCTTATAAGACTTCACATAATTACGCCTTAAAACGAGTTACGGACGATTCGAATAACCGGACACCAATTATGGTCAAAATGAACGACGGACGACTACATAAGTGAATTGCCAATCCGGGGAGTTACTACGACGTTTAGACGATTTATCGACACGAAATATAAGTATCCTATCAATAACATATTTCGGATGTTTATAAACTTATAAAAACTAGTATGTTTTTATTTACTAACAAGTATACTTAGTAAATTTTTATAAAAAGGTTTTTATAAAAATAAATGGGCTTATATTATACTAGTGGGCTATTTTTATAACAAATGGGCTTATATTACTTAAAGGGCTATTTTACTTAATGGGCTATTTTTCTTAATGGGCTTATCTTCATAATGGGCTTAACATAAATTCATGGGCTAAGCCCAAATACTAAACATATGGGCCAAAGCCCAACACTATTCAAGCCCAACACTATTCAAGC
>JARYGA010054301.1:0-40929 GCA_030545235.1 Helianthus tuberosus
GGGTTTTAATGTATTCTTGTCGTTGGACCTACACCTAGGCTCCAATTTTAATGTCTGACTGCTTTCTGCAGTTCTGTTGACACAGTGTGTCTTACCGGTGAGTTTACTAGTATTTCTGACGCAACGCTCTCGTTTATGCATAAAACAATATTTTGTAGTATACAACGTGCATGAATTCACTTGTTTAGCATGTAATCAGTCAGTGTTGACATTTAAGCAGATAATTGCAGACATTAAACAATAATTAAAGTGTACGGAAATTACCGGTTTGGTGCCAGTTGTCACATATTGTTCTTGTTGTACAGAGCCAAACACTGCCCAAGGCAATTTTCACATAAAAAAAGTAGATCTACCAGATCCTGAGCATCTCCGGTGTTTAAGTGAGTTTTTGGAGGAAGGATACACTTGTTTGAAGATTAGGTTTTTATAAATTTAATGTAGTTTTTATGTTGTTTTGATGAATATGACATGTTTTGACATCCACTACTGAAATCTTTTGAATTTATGAGTGTATACCTATTAAAACAAACATTTTTTTAAGTAAGCAAAGAAGTATTTAACATTGGGGGTAATACGTTTTCTTACAACAAAGCATAGGGGGTAATAAGAAATAATAATATAGTCATTTAACACCGGGGGGGGGGGGGGGTAATACGTTTTCTTACAACAAAGCATAGGGGGTAATAAAAAATGGTAATATAGTCATTTAACATCTCAGTTAACAGAACTGTTAAGTTTTTAACACCGGGGGTAATATTATAGCGTTTTTCAATAGTTGAGGGGTACGACAGCAAGATTTTCGTATTAGGAGGTAAGAGTGTCAATCACATATATAAACTCAGTGTGTAAAATTGCAGTTTACTCTTTTAATTTTAATGGAAACGAGTTAAAATATATGTTTTTTGGTAAACGATGACTCGAAATGGGCTAGAAAAAGAAAAGGGTGTCCATTGGACTAAAATAAATATTGGGCTTATCTTTTCCACAACTTTGCATTTTCGACAATTATATGAAAATGAACCATTGTCAATTTAGGTTTGTTTATAAGCCGAGTCAGGGTAAGCTCGGGCTTGGCTCGATTATAAATCGAGCTGCCTTAACTCGGATTTTTAAACAAGCTGAAAGTCTAAGCCCGAGCTCGGTTTGGTTTGGCTCGATTTTAAAAGAATAATTAATAAATAGCTTTAAAATTCATTTGTATAAAATATTATTCAATTGTTCAAAAAAAACATATCCAAGATAAGTTTAACCTAGTACATCATTAGCCAAAATCAAGTTCAATAACACAAAATAAGTTTTAAATTTCAACAAAATACAATATTAGTTTATTAGTATGGTAATGAGCCTTCATATTCGCCATATATATAAAACCAATGTTGTAGAAATCGGCCTAGGCGGCCGATTAATCGGCGCCTAGGCGCTAGGCGGTGAGTTACTGTTAGCTAGTCGGTCCAATTAGGCGGATATGGTCAAAATCGGTCCCAAGCGGTCAAAATCGGACTAATCGGTCCATGTTTTACAGCCCATTAAACACAAAATTTGACCCATTTTTGAATCTGGCCCATTGTTTTACAGCCCAAATATCATTAGTTAAATAAAACTTAAGTAGTTTTATATAAATAAAAGTAATGAACTTTAGTTATTGTTTCTGTCAACACCTATGTAGGTAAACAAGTCACCGTACGGTCGTTTTTTGCAACAAAGAGAGGTGCGGATCCAAATAGTAGCATTGCCACAGGATAAAGAGAGGTTACTCGAACACCATCTTCCACATCTTGTGGGTTATACGGTGATGAGGCCTGGCAGTCGCATGAGGTATCGTTTTATAATTGTTATTTTAGATATTGTAAAGACTATAAGATCGACGCGTTAGGATTTGTATAGGATTTTATATGTATGTGTGTATATATACGTGTGTCGGTGTGTGTATGTATATCTGTGTGTTTGTATTTGTATATGTTTTTAGGACTTTTCTCGCAAATATTTTTTTTGCTTCATCTTGTTAGCCTTTATTTGACTTCACTGCAATTAACCAAGATATTTGTTGGTATGGTGCTTTAATTTGGTTTACAATGCTAGGATCTTTTGTGTAGGTGGGTTTTAAATAAGTTCTTTTATTTTCAATTACACTTTCACGATACACCTAAAGGAATAAAGCTTGTTGTTGAAGAAGTGTTTCCAGCGAGATAGAAATTTGTCAACATCTTGTAGGACACAATGGGATATGGGCTTGGGTTGAACCTGATATATTTAGCGCTAGATGGAATGGGTTGAGTTGGTTTGAGTATCATTCCTTTTTTTAACCGAATCCTGAATAACCCAAACCCAACTAATCCAATAAAGATATGGGTTGGCATTCAGCTTTGTCAAGAAATTTTTTAAAATGAACACTGACCGTATCATTAGGTTGTTATTTGGGTTTGGGTTTCGGATCATGGCCATCTGTGTATATATGTGATTTATGCATGGATGCGGATCATGGCCATCTGTGTATTTATATGATTTATGCATGGGTGTGAACAAAGAGCATTATAACTTCTTTTAGATATCGCAAAGAATTTTTAGATCGACCCGTTAAGTTAACATGTGTCCATTAATAGGTTACAGTTTTTATGTTAATATGTATTAATTATTCTTTTTTTTAGCTCCAAAAACTTCAAGTGGGGTTCGAAAAAGAAAAAGAACGAGAGGCTTGACAAAACATAGAAGCCAGATTGAAACAATTTGAACAAGATCGGGTTGAACGAGAGCGAGAGCGAGAGCGGGCCAAAGATGCGACATGGAAATTGAAGGTGGAAAAATGATGAAAAAGTTAGGATAAGAGTAAAAAGCTTTCGTTTTGTATACATTGAAATGTTAACGATCGTATTAGTTTTTAATTTTGATTAGGATTTATTGGTATTTTTATTTTATGATTTAAACAGGTTTTTATGAATCATTTGGAAATTTTTATGTAGAAAGGTTTTGGTTATTCTAAATATTTTGCTATTTTATCAATTTTTTTTATAAATTTTCGTAATTTTGTAAAAATTCTGTAGCAATATTAATATCACTTTTATTTCTTAAAATGTGGCAAATTTGTCGAAACAAAAACAAATTGTAGCAAACTTTGTCCAAACAATTTGTAGCAAATATGTGGAAATGAGTTGTGGCAAACTTGTCAAAAAAAATTTGTAGCAAATTTGTCAAAACAATTTGTAGCAAATTCGTCAAAACAATTTGTAGCAAATTCATCGAAATGAGCCGTGGCAAATTTGTCAGACCAAGTTGTAGAAATTTTGCCAAAACCAATTATGACAAATTTGTGGGAGTATTTATTCTTTGTTAGTGCTTTTATTTTTATTGTTATTAAAAATAAATAAAATATAAAAATAAAAAATAAATTAAAAAACTAGCTTTTGTCACAAAGTTGTCGAAACTGTGGGTTTAAAAAGGATTTGTCGGAATTTTGTAGCAAAATGTGCGTCAGACTATTTCTGTCAGCATTTTGTAGCAACTTTTGTCGTATTTTTGTCGCTAGCTCACTTTTCAACAAGTTTATTTCGCACCAACTTTTTTGTCGGAAATTTGTGGGTAACGCCAGTTTTCCACAAATTTGCTACAAATTTGGCTGTCACAAAGGTTGTTGTTTTCTAGTAGTGGTTTCTTTGTGGTGGCCACCAAAATTCCACCATCCCCCCTTCCCAGTAATTCACACCCCATTTGGGCGGGGTTTAACGCCGCATCACGCCAAAAGGAGCCACGCAGGCGAGGGGCGTTATTCTATAACGAGTGGTCTAACAAGAAATATGACCCTTATGTACAAAACAATTTTTTTTAGCATCAACAATTCTTGGATGGTTCGATTGCAAAGATGGAGAAAATGCAATCTCTAAGATCCATTGAACCATCTATACAACCAAAAAGGAAAATAACTGTCATAATGCACTTCGGCCTTAAAATTACTATGTTTGATTGAATAACTCGATAGCTTCAACCCCATTTTTATGACATTTATTCCATGCACCAACTATACTAAATTTCACAAGGAACTCCTTCTAGGTTCTTGTCCTATAGGCATAAAAATGATGTGAAAGTCCCTAGCTTATTCTTCTGTACATTTTTGTTCTAATTATGTAGTTGGTATTGGTTCCTGCATAGGCTCATAGCAGAGATTGACTATCCTTGGTAGAGCTACTGTTTTGAAATAATAAGTGCCTGCTTGCAAGCTCTACTAATAGATAATAATATAAAATATATTTTCCTATTTTATATTATTATCTATTATCTACACCAATAACTGTCGAGCCATTAAGAGGTCTGATTGTGTAAGAGATTCTGAATTAGTAAGAGGACTGACGTGGCTCTGCCTGATTGGTTGGTGGTGGTGGGTCAAGGACGTGGTGCGTGTAAGGGTAAAATATTCATTCAGCATTATTTTGAAACTTAATGGGTAAGAGGCTAACTAACTGATTCAATGGTATTCTGTTAGTGAACCAAACACACTTAATGCTAACTGATTTAGAGATAGCTAGCCTCTTAATGGAATCATCAAGAGGCTACCAAACACCCAACTTGAACTATGCACCCTAATATATTTTTGGACATCAAAATCTAAAAGTAATTCTCTAACTAATAAATACATATAATGTAAATTTATTTTACTTTTCTTTTTATTCTCTTTTTCATTTCATTCATTTTCCAGAGTCTAACAATTTACAATAAGAAAACTAGAAATTAGAGACCAATGCTTTTTAGAAAAACACATTTTAAAGTGTTTTTAGTCCATTGCGTTTTAGGTAAAACACATTTTTATATGTTTTTAAGCCATTACGTTTTAGAAAAAAGCACTTTCTTTTGTGCTTTTTGTCTATTGCGTTTTAGAAAACACACATTTTTATGTGTTTCTTGGTCCATTGCGTTTTAGAAACAAACACTTTCTTTTGTGTTTTTTGTCCATTGCGTTTTAGAAGGAACACTTTCTTTTATTGTTTTAGTCCATTGCGTTTTAGAAAGAACACTTTGTTTTGTGTTTTTGATCCACTGCGTTTTAGAAAAAAAAAACATTTTCTTTTGTGTTTTTTGTCCATTGCATTTTAGAATAACACTTTCTTTTGTGTTTTTAGTCTATTGTGTTTTAGAAAAAAAAATCATTTTTTGTGTTTTTTGTCCTTTGCGTTTTAGGCATCTGGGTTATCGAAAACTTTTGTTTCAAAAGTATAGCTATAGTGTGCTCGTTTTAAAGATAAAAAACACCCGTTTTATGGTGCAATTTTTATAAAAAAATAATGTCATATGAAAAAGTTATTAATATTTTAAAAATGGGAGGTAATTGGAGGAGCGAGAAACTATTGACTAGAATGAACTATAATACCCTCAAATTAACTCATGCGACTTCTTCTTTTTGTTCAGTCTTACTCATTTAATCTTAGCCCATAATTAGTTAATAGATGGTCAGGATTAGGGGGGTCGGTATGAATGCGGTGACTCCCTCGGGGAGTACCTTTCACCGATCGGTGAATTGCCGCCGCCCCAATTTTGGTGAGCGGTGAGTGTGGTCTTCGGTGCATAGTCACCGATTGTAACTAGCCGTTTGAGGGGAATAACACCGTTGAACTAGCCGTTATTTAAAAAAAAAATCAAATTTTCTTTATAAAAACAACACCATTCGACACCATTTTTTATCATTCTCTTCTCCATCCAACTATTTTCTAAAAAAATCACTTCTTCCATTTTTCACTTCTATTTTCTAAAAATGGATGATATACCACCGTTATTCCTTCCAATTGATATTAGTGAAGACAGCGATTCTTCCTCAAGCGATAATAGTTTAATTTTTTTTCCACAATCTTATTAACCAAGCCGCCGAACTGGAAGACACAGGTACTTATAGAAAAAGGAAATCTGTCCGTCGAGATCGAGAGAAATGTCACCAAAACCTTATGAGAGATTATTTTGTCGAGGAGCCCGTATTCAACGAAGAGGTTTTTCGTCATAGGTTTCGAATGTCGAAAAGGTTGTTTTTAAAAATTGTAAGTGACGTGCAAGCGAATAACTCTTGGTTTCAAGAGACCCGGGATGAGGATTTTAAGAAGAGTTTTACACCGATGCAAAAAGTTACGTCGTCGATCAAGCAACTTGCAACCGGTAACCCTCCAGACGAGTACGATGAGTATTTAAATATGTCCGAAAGGACTTACCGTGAATGTCCCGAAAATTTTTGCGAAACGGTATGTAATTTATACGCTTCAGAGGTTTTACGTAGACCTACTAGCCACGACGTTGCGCTCTTGTACCAAGCTCATGAGAAGAAAAATCACCTTCCTGGGATGTTGCGTAGTCTTGACTGTACACATTTTGTTTAGAGAATGTGTCCAACGGAGTTGCGGGGTCAATATATGAGGGGGGATCATAGTTACCCGACAGTTATGCTCGAAGCGGTGGCCTCTCAAGATTTGTGGATTTGGCATGCTTTTGTTGTCTAGCGGGTTCACAAAACGACATCAACGTGCTCCAACAATCTCCGTTATTTCTTACTTAACGAAATGGAACGGCACCAAAATGCCCATTTTACGTGAACAATCACTTGTACAAGCGTGGATACTATCTTACCGATGGAATCTACCCAACTTGGTCCGTGTTTGTGAAATCATTTGCGTATCCTCACATTGTGAAAGAAAAGAAGTTCAAAAGGCAACACGATGCGGCAAGAAAAGATGTGGAATGGGCTTTTGGTGTTTTAAAGGCAAAATGGGGTGCACTTAATCGACCGATGCGTGTTATGAGTATTAAAAAATTAGGAGCGTCGTATATGCGTGCATTATTATGCATAATATGATTCTAAAAGACGACGGAAACGCGATTGCACTAGTACATATTCGGGATCCTCTAGTCGAGCCCGTTTTCGAAGACACTGCTTATAACGAGCTCATTGATGAAGATACGCATTATAGACTAAAATATGATCTTGTGGAGCATCTTGGAGAACAAGATTTACCCCACCTTCTTGCGGATCCCGACGACGAATAGTTAAATTAGGTTTTTTTTTAATTTACTTTTATATTTTAATGTCATGTTATTTATTTTAATTATGTAATGTGTTTTTTTAATTGAAAGTACTTTTATTTAGTTTAATATATGTTTTATTTATTTATGCATAATTTATAATTTCTAGAAATAAAAAATATATAACTCAAACACCCTGACAGTGTTTGAATCATTGCAAGTGATTGAGTGCAAAATGGGGAGTGGAATGGGGACTTGACATTGCATACTATTATTTGCTGGACAATGACTTAAACACCCTAAAGTGTTTGAATCGTACACTCCACCCTTACTTCCTAGCCTTTCTACCTAAAAATGGCGAAAGATTCAAACCGGTCATGAACCGGTTTGCGTCGATATATAATAATTTATATACAAGTAATCGTCGTAGTGAGATGAGTGACGAAGATGTTTTCAAAGAGGCGATCGATAAATACGAAACTACGCATGGGTCCATTTTCCCACACATACGGGTTTGGGATGTCTTATTAACCAATAGCAAGTGGGTGCTGGTTCCAAATGAGGTTACAATGGCTAAACGACAAAAAATCTCGGAGACTGGTAGTTTTAGTACGGGGGCTCGGACGCACGATGCCAAATTAATATAAACGAAGAGCCCGAATTTGACAAAAAAGAGTACGCGGTTCGAGAGGAGGAACGTCCCTCGGGCAGGGACAAATCGAAAAAGGAAGCGGCTGCAAAAAAACAAGCCGCAACGGGGGGCAGGTACAAAATGGACGAGTTTATAGCCCAGTTCAAAGCGTACACCGAGGTCACGACCCAAAAGGAAAAAGCGAAGGAACGCGAGGTGGAATAACGGGTTCGGTTGAAGCAAGAAAAGAACGAACTAAAAGAATGGGAGATAATGACAAACGATATAGACAATTATCCCGAAGAAAAACGAGCAATTAAAAAAAAATGCAAAAAAAGATCATGACAAAGTGAGGTAGTTCTTAGGATTTTTATTTTTTTAGGTTATGTTTTTTAACTTATGTAATGTTTGGTTTTTAATATTAATGATTTTATTTTTATATCTTAATGAGTAAAATGCACGGATGGTCCCTGTGGTTTTGCAAAGTTTCAGCTATAGTCCCCAGATTTTGGAAATTACACTCATAGTCCCTGTGGTTTGACAGTTTGTTACGCTGATAGTCCCTGGAGTGGATGTGGGTTAGTTTTCTCAATTAAGTCCATGTGAAATTACAAAATTACCCTTGCTTTTATTATATTCATCAAATTTGTGTATGTATTAGCATGATCAGAGATTTCATGTATTATATTCATCAAATACTCAGATCTTTCTACTCTCTCTCTCTCTCTCTCTCTCTCTCTAATACCCAGATCTTTCTACTCTCTCTCTCTCTCTCACACTAAAAACCACCACAGATCTGGAGTTTTCAGGAGTGGGCTTCAGGAGTCGCTGTTTTCTCTCAATTGAAAGTGCTGGACTGTTGGCCATCTAAATAAAAGGGGGTAAAACGTCTTTCAGCAAAGGTGATTATCACGAAGATATTTTGAGCATCTCTGTTTTCTCTCTCTAGAAAATTACCTAGGGTTTCATTTGTGTATCAGTGATTCGTCTTGAATCAGAGGTTTAGTGTGAGATTCGGTGTTCTAGTGAACAGATTATCGTGTTGATAATCTGGTAGGTTGAGAGTTTGAGACTTTGTCCGATTGTATCTTCAGTTGTTTGCGAGTATTTGTAATCTTTGAAGCTTTTGGGTTATAACAACTTAGGTTTGGGTTTCTTGTGTTGATTACATCGCTGATACTATGTGTGACAGGTTTACTGGGAACAGATCTGTGTTGGTTGATTTGGGGATGGGTGGTTGATGGTGGAGGCGGGTATGGGTTTAGGAGGCGGAGGTGTGGTGGTGGAAGGGGATGGCGGTGGTGGGGAGTGGTGATGGCGGCAGGGGAGCCTCTCCGCCTTATACGCGGATTCATCGAAGGAAAGTTGGGGATTATTCTTGCTGTTGTTCATTTTGAATGAATTGTTGGTTGAGTATTGGAAGATGGAGAGTGAATTGGAGGATTGGTGTTTGATTGAAGGGCTGAAGTAGTTGAAAAATGGAGCTCGGAATGTGCAGGTGTTCATGGTGGTTTGATGATGATGATGATGATTTCTTAACTATTTAAATTATTTTAAAAAATATGTAGATATATTAACAAGTGTTATATATTGTTTTAATTTAATCCTAAGGGTATTTTAGTCATTTTACACCAACTTAACTGAGAAAACTAACCCCCATCCACTCCAGGGACTATCCGCGTAACAAACTGTCAAACCACAGGGACTATGAGTGTAATTTCCAAAATCTGGGGACTATAGCTGAAACTTTGCAAAACCACAGGGACTATCCGTGCATTTTACTCTATCTTAATTAATAAATGTTGAAAAAGTAGATGAATTTAAAAAAAATAAATAAATTAGTTTGGTGGGGTAGGCTCATACTTCATTTCCTTAGTTTCATCCTTGGATAAGGACTATAATGTGACGCTAAAGTGAAGGGTCATCCATACCGAGTAGCCTAACATCAGTGGCGGACTTACAATGTTAGTAGGGGTAGCACGGGCTACCCCTCAACCCCGTCTCCGTAGTGTAAAAATACCCCTTAACTCCATTTTCGTAGTGTAAAAATATCCCGCAACTTCGTCTCCGTTATACAAAGGATACCCCTGATCTAAAAAATAAAAAAAAATTGGAATACCCCTAAATTTTTGGGCTAGTTCTACCGCCGAGCATTCTCATCCAATCCATCAAATTATACATACATTCCACTAAAAAACAACTCCTATATCAATATATTTCCACTAAAAACAAATACTTTTTCTCTCTCCTTTTCAATTAAATAATATTATCATCACATTTTTCTCTTTCCTTCACTCACAACCACTTTCAATATATATTAAAAAAATTATACTGGGTGAACAGTGTGCCCCCAAATATACAGATGAACAGTAACATTTTCTCTCTCCTCCACTCACAACCACTTTTTTTACCCTTTACAATATAAAAACTCACCCTCACAGGTTTTGATGGATTGGATGAGAATGCTCTAACATGTTATACACACAGGGTGCGAGACTTTTTGGGTGGGAGGAATTAATTGCTTGCCATCAACATCAAATCATCATACATCATCATCATAACATGCTTACCTACGATATTTGGAGGGTTTGTGTTCATCAATTTTAAAATCATTATTTTATTATATTATAATCAAGATGATAATTTTAATTATTATTCTCTAGTGGTTTCTTCCGGATAGAGGATTCTTGTAAGTTAACGTTTTTTTTATGTGTTTAAACTGATTCGTGAACACGGTAATCTAAGCAGTCGATACTTTTTACCTTTGGATTTGATTAATTAATTGTAATGGATTGATTTTATTTAAATGTTAATTCTGATTCATTCAATTCCCGAGAGTTCTGGTAATCGGAATATATTTGATAGTGATTAGGGTTGGTAATTTCAATTGGTTGTTCATCTGATAACCTTTCATTGTTATGCAATCAAAGTAAGTAGTCTGTGAATGACCACAACTAATTAGTTGAATTAAACAATCATGTCTATGTGATTGTCACGATTAAACACATAATTAACGTTGCTTTGAATCTAAAATCCGGAGGAACCATTGTTTTCTCCTACTGTTTACAACCCAGTTTAGTATTTGTTAGTTTAATCAAATTCTCAAACAACCAATTTATATTTTTGTGCAAGTAGCTAATCATTACTTAATTCATAACGTTTTCCACAATACTACTCTGGTTCGATACCCTGCTTACCATATCTATTAGGTTAAATAGGTTTTTGATTGATGTTCACGACAGTCATCAACTAACAGAACCCTAACGTCGTTAGTCTCCAATCACCGGAAAAACGTTTTTTGGTCCGAAAAAGGTTCCTAAAGGTCAGATCTATGGTTACAAACAAGTTTGGGATGACGGCTAAAAAGTTGAGCTTTCCGGCCAAAAAGAAGTTTTCCGGCGAAAAACAAGTTTTTTCGGCGACCTTAATAATTGGGGCTTTTTACTAGAAAAGGTTCCTAAAGGTTGAGTTTTCCGGTCAAAATGGAGTTTTCCGGCCAAAAACTTTTTTTCGGAGACCGGAGACTAACGGCGTAAGCATTCTGTTAGTCAAGGTCCATTGAAGACCAATATATGAAAAGATGAGACCGCCAGTGGTAATTTTTGAAGTTGGGACCGTTGCTGGAGAATGGGCAATAATTGGGATTATTAAAATCCATTATTCTTAATTTTAATGAAAAGGGAAAATATGTAATATATATGGGTTAGGAAGCAGAAAATTATATAATTGAATTTTATGTTTGGATAAATATGTAATAAGCCAGCTTATGAGGGGGAAATATATAAAAATCCTTATTACATTTTGCAGTGCTATTTTCTTTTGCTGTTTTCATGCATCTAACGTTTGTACTTTCTTTCATACTAAAAAATCTGTAGAAAATAGACTCAAGGGGCATTCAAACCATATAAAATACACCCCAAATAGACACGTGATTTTATACGATTTTAGGAAACATGTCAACAACTAGATTTCCTTTCCATGAGCTTTACTATTTTAGATCATTAACTTTACAGCTAATTTTCACATCCAACGATCATACAATAACTGAAACCAAGTTCTTTTAATCATATTGGGCACCTTATAAACACAAACTTGAGCTTTCTACTAAGTTATGCACGAATCACATTAAATTATAAAGTTTCAACATACATCTTAGTAGTTACTACTGAACTTTACTACTTGTTTGATTGAGGCATTATAACAAACACCTTATGGCCATACAATTAAACCTTTTAAATTACAACCATAAAGATTCTAAGGAATTCCTTTTCTTCCAACATATCAGGTTCCAAACAATGGACTTCAATTATCAATAATCATCGAACTTGCTAATACTTACATATCTTTGGTTCAACATAAAGTCATACAATCCTACAGAGATTTCACACATAATCTGTTAAGATTATAAAAAACTAGTAATTCCATTGTTTCATCGTAATTTGGACTTTCTGATTTATCCATACGACTGATCAACGGTTAGGGTTTTATAAATCATAACTCACATACCTGTACATCTAATTGGGGCTGATAATCAACATGCAACTAACAGAATCACTGGAATTTTCCTCTTGTTGTTCCATACCAATCTTTTACGCCTACCTTTTGTTATATACCATAAAACTGCATTATATGAAGTCAAAAAGTGATGAAACTTCTACGCAAAACAAAACGAGAAACAAAGAAGACTCAAAACTAGTTTCAAACCGTCTGTCCCAAATCAAACATATAAATTCATTAACGAATAGTCGTAAAATCGCAATGTCATAAACATATAAAAACATCTTAAGAGCAGCTTTATGCAACAAAACATAATGAAATGTACATCACAGGTATTAAGCTGAATACAAAGCATTTCATCAAACAGCAAACTGGCTAAAGCATTTCATCAAACAGTTGGCGTGCCCCCTAAAACCTATCAGTACAGAATGGACAAAGAAACGAGGTGCATAGAGAGCAGAAGAAAAAATAACCCATATAGATATTGAACATTTGAATGTGGTGACATGATAACAAAATAAATCAATTAAGAATGCCAGATAGATGACTTATAGGGTTTAAAGTTTAAACGAACCAGATGAGATTGTCTGAGTGATAGAAGGGGCTGCGTGTTGAGGCTGAAGTGGCTCCAGCGAGCGTCTGTGTGGCGGCGTGCGGTGGCTAGAGACGAGAGGATAGTGGCGGTGTGTGGTGTGGTGTTCTGTAATGGTAAAGAGGAAAGGGCGAAAGGCATGAATGATGAAACAGTGATTGTTATTTGGCATAAAAATTGGAAAATAGGGACATAAATGACTCGAACTCGGGATCTCAAGTTTAAGAAGCACGCGCTGATTCAGTTTACCAGTCAATAAGTTTGATCATAAGGTTCAACTACAAAATATTAAAGTGTTCCTTCAGAATTTTCTATTTAACTAAACACTATAAATTACGAATTGAACAGGTTCCTGGGAACCCCCTAATTAGCTATAGATCCGCCTCTGGTTGGAATCCGCTATAATCACGCTATGAAGTCGCTACTTAACAAATTGCAAGACATGGTTGCTTCGCTACAAAGTGCGTTCGCTATCGATAACTATGATTCTCAACAACAAAGTAATAAACAGATAAAGGAAACAAACCCGAATCGTTAATCATAAACACTCCTTGACGCCATTCCTAAAAAGTAATCCAAGGGATCTATTTACAGTGGCGGATCTAGGATTCCGACCAAGGGGTAACGTGTTATAAATAAGCCGTAACGAAATCGAAAAAACGTCAAATTTTTCCAAAATTTACACTAATTTTTCCAAAATTTTTCCGACCAAGGGGTAGCGGGGGTTACCCCTACCAAAGAGGTAGGTCCGCCCATGTCTATTTACGATATAAACCTCTGCAGGATTCCGGATAGCTGCAGTGAGCGAGAGCCTGTTTGCAGTGAGATTTAGATGGCAAAATGGTGTACTCAACATACTTGAACAAAATTTCTTGATGTATATCATTATCTTCTATATAGAAATCCAATATCGGGAAGGTAGCGATTAGGTGAACCCAGTTCTTAGTCCACCTGTAGTCGGGCCTGATGTAGCGCCCCCTCACCACATAGCGCCCTATGGCGCCTTCGTACACCGCCCCGAGGGGCGCCATACCCCTCCAACTTGCTTCCCCTGCGAAAATTTTCACAGCGCCATACCCCTAAAACCATTTGTTTTTCTCTCACACACATATATATACATACACATATATGTATAATTGAAGGGTATAACCCCACTACACACCCATGTGATGTAACCCCCATCTCTTACACAAACGCACGACGATACCAACAATATCTCCACGCTTCACAGGAGAATGGCACTTGAAGAATTTAGCTTCATCCAAATAAATAAAAAAAATATATGCCTAAGAAGTGAATAATTTCAGTAGTGTGTTGAAACTGCAGACAGTAATTGTATGCAGATAAGGGGGCACTTTAAAGGTGATCCGTATGCAAAAAAACAGGGCACTTTAAAGGTGATTCGTATGGAACAAATGATACCTAAATCAACCACACATTCAACTATAAAATAACAGAAATCTTCATACAATGTTCATAAAGATTTAGGGCACTCCAAATGTATTCATTCCAAATACACGTATGGAGATTCAATACATTTAAATTCAAAATCTAACCTAACTCAATAACTCAATAATAACCCACCCCCGTCGAGGACCGGCGACGCCGGCACACCATCCCCCCCCGGTCCCGTCTTCAACGGCGAGTTGTTGACGTTGGCGACGATCCAATTATGAGGGCCCCATTTCAAAAATAAATTCCAACATTTAATTACAAAACCAACGGTAAAATTTAAAAAAAAATACCTATTTCACTCTCAGTTTTATAAATACTCATCAATTTTTCACAACTTTTCACCCACTACAATCTCATATCTATCTCACATTTTATAACCCCTCTCCCCTTTTTATAAAAACTCATCAATTTTTATATCATTTTTTACCCACTACCACCTCATCTCTCTCTCAAAAATTACCATGACTTCACCTTCATCCATTTCTTCCATTTCTTCCATTTCTTCATCTTCTTCGTCTACGTGGTATTCATCATCTTCGAAAGAGGATGCAATTATGCACAACATGATTATGAACGCGGCTCAGGTCTTCATGGCGGGTGATGAAGCATCGTCCCAACGGCTAACTAGACGAGCAAAATTAATTTCATTTATGTTTCGTTTTAAATTTATGTTTTATATAGATTTGAAAATGTATTTTATAATTAATTTCATTTATGTTTCGTTTTAAATTTATAGCCGCCCACGATAAACTAGTAGCCGATTATTTTGCTGACGAACCCGTGTACACACCGGAGATTTTTTGACGTCGGTTCTGTATGAGTCGTGCACTTTTTTTACGTATCGCAGGCGACATGGCCTAGTCTGATCCGTTTTTTACACTGCGAAACGACGCTAGGGGCAAAGGGGTTTCAGTAATTTACAAAAATGTACGTCGGTCATTCGCCAACTGGCATACGGTTACGCACCCGATGCATTAGACGAGTATATAAGGATGTCTGAAAGAACCGCACGTCTATGTTTGCACAAGTTTTGCGAATGGGTTGTCAAATTATATAGCAAGAGATACCTGCGGAGACCGAACGCAAACGACGTTCAAAAATTATATCAAGCACACGAACAGAGACATGGTTTCCCAGGAATGCTCGGGAGCATTGATTGCATGCACTGGCCGTGGCAGAACTGCCCAGTTGCCTGGCAAGGTCAGTATACTAGGGGAGATCATGGACATCCGACTATTATTCTAGAGGCTGTTGCGTCACAGGATCTCTGGATCTGGCATGCTTTTTTTGGTCTACCTGGTTCGCTCAATGACCTCAGCATCATATACCAGTCACAGATATTAGACGATGTAGTGGCGGGTACAGATCCAGACACAAGTTTTACGGTTTCGGGGGTGGAATACAGGCGAGGTTACTACCTAGCCGATGGAATATACCCAACGTACTCGACAATCGTTAAAACTATTCCGCACCCGACAAACGAAAAAAGAAAAAAATTTGTGAAGTATTAAGAGGGTGCGAGAAAAGATATTGAACGGGCTTTTGGTGTTCTACAAAAAAATGGCAAATCATTGAACATCCAGCACGTTCGGCTAAACTAAAAAGGTTACGACACATTATGTACGCTTGTATCATCCTTCATAACATGATTATTGAAGATGAAGGTAGAGCGATATGCGAGTACGACGAAAACGCGTATACTGGAAATTCTGTTCCAGTTAGTGGGGAACAACAAGATTTGAACATGTTCGCTCTACGTAACGAGTACACACATCATAACCTACAAGCGGACTTGGTGGAGTACATTTGGAACAACGCTCAAAACGAACCCGCCGACGACATGGAGGACGAAGACTAGTAGCTTTTTTTAATATATTAGGATTTTTTTAAGTTTATTTTTTTTAAGTTTATGTTTTTTTTAGTCTATATTTTTTTTAGTGTATGGTTTTTTTTAGTGTATGTTTTTTTTAGTTTATGTAATGTTTTTAAATATTAATGAAAATATTTTGTTAAGTTATTTGTTAAATGTTAAAAAAAGTAGAAGATTAAAAAAATAAAAAACATAAAAGTGGTGGGGTAGGATCATCTAGGACCATCCTTCATACCCTCTAGTTTTGTGGGATGGACCATCATTGGGAAGACTATGATGTGGCGCCTACGTGGCGGATCATCCTCCAAGGGAGGACCATCACCATACCCTCTAGCCTTAGGGGCTGTTTGTTGAACCAGTAAGAGTAGTGGTGGCAAAGTGGCAAGTTGGTTGGGTTTGGGTAATGGGTCTATATGGGCTTGGGTTAGGATGGGTATAGGTCAGGATAGATATTTTAAAAAAAGGGTTGTATGGGTAATGGGTCAAGATGGGTTTGGTTTAGGATGGGTTTGGGTTAAGATAGGTTCTAAAAAATCAAAAAAATTATAAAAAACAAAAAAAATTGTAAGAAATTAAAAAAATTATAAAAAACCAAAAAATTATAAAAATTCCAAAAAACTCTAAAAAAATCTACAAAAATCATAAAAATTCTAAGAAATCCAAAAAATTCAAAACAATTCTAAAAAATAAAAAAAGTTCTAAAAAAAATTCTAAAAAATCAAAAAATAACAAAACAATCATAAAAAATCAAAAAAATTCTAAAAAAATCCAAAAAAAAAAAATCTAAAAAATCAAAAAAATTCTAAAAAATCATAAAAATTCTAAAAATCCAAAAAATCAAAAAAAAAAAAATTCTAAAAAAGCAAAAAAATCAAAAAAATTCAAAAAAATCAAAAAACAATTCAAAAAAATTCTAAAAAATCATCAAACTTCTAAAAAATCCAAAAAAATTCTAAAAATTCAAAAAATCCTAAAAATCATAAAAATTCTAAAAAGACCCAAAAAAATCTAAAAAACCAAAAAATCCTAAAAAACTATAAAAAAATCAAAAAAATTATAAAAAAGCAAAAAAAAATCATAAAAATTCAAAAAAATTTTTTTTCCAAAAAACCTATTTTTTTATTTTTTAGATTTTTTTTTTGATTTTTTATATTTTTTTGGATTTTTTAGATTTTTTTTGGTTTTTTGAATTTCTATGATTTTTTATAATATTTATGATTTTAAGAATTTTTTTTTTTGAGTTTTTAGGATTTTCATGGTTTTTATTGAATTTTTTTTGGGTTTTTAGGATTTTTTATGATTTTTTTTATTTTTTAGAATTTTTTGGATTTTTTAGAATTTATATGATTTTTTAGAATTTTTTTTGATCTTTTAGATTTTTTTAGATTTTTTATGGTTTATATATATATTTTTTATTTTTTACAATTTTTATGATTTTTTTGCATTTTTTATGATTTTTTTGAATTTTTTGGAATTTTTATACTTTTTATGATTTTTTTTATTTTTTAGAAATTTATTGATTTTTTAGAATTCTTTTGATTTTTTAGAATTCTTTTGATTCTTTTGAATTTTTTAAATATTAATGAAAATATTTTGTTAATTTATTTGTTAAATGTTAAAAAAAGTAGAAGATTAAGAAAATAAAAAACATAAAAGTGGTTAGGTAGGATTATCTAGGACCATCCTTCATACCCTCTAGTTTTGTGGGATGGACCATCCTTGGGAGGACTATGATGTGGCGCCTACGTGACGGATCATCCTCCAAGGGAGGACCATCACCATACCCTCTAGCCTTAGGGGCTGTTTGTTGAACCAGTAAAAGTAGTGGTGGTAAAGTGGCAAGTTGGTTGGGTTAGGGTAATGGGTCTATATGGGCTTGGGTTAGGATGGGTATAGGTCAGGATATGTATTTTAAAAAAAAGGGTTGTATGGGTAATGGGTCAAGATGGGTTTGGTTTAGGATGGGTTTGGGTTAAGACAGGTTCTAAAAAATAAAAAAAATTATAAAAAACAAAAAAATTGTAAGAAATTAAAAACATTATAAAAAATCAAAAAATTATAAAAATTCCAAAAAACTCTAAAAAATTCTACAAAAATCATAAAAATTCTAAGAAATCCAAAAAATTCAAAACAATTCTAAAAAATCAAAAAAATTCTAAAAAAAAAAACAAAACAATCATAAAAAATCAAAAAAATTCTAAAAAAATCATGAAATTCTAAAAAATATAAAAAATATAAAAAATCATAAAAATTCTAAAAAATCATAAAAATTCTAAAAATTCCAGAAAAATCTAAAAATTCTAAAAAATTCTAAAAATCCAAAAAATCAAAAAAAATTCTACAAAAGCAAAAGAATCAAAAAAATTCAAAAAAATCCAAAAACAATTCAAAAAAATTATAAAAAATCTTCAAAATTCTAAAAAATCCAAAAAAATTCTAAAAATTCAAAAAATCCTAAAAATCATTAAACTTCTAAAAAAACCGAAAAAAAAAATCTAAAAATCCAAAAAATCCTAAAAAAAATCAAAAAATTCTAAAAAACCTATTTTTTATTTTTTATAATTTTTTTGATTTTTTATATTTTTTTTGATTTTTTAGAATTTTTTTTTTGGTTTTTTCAATTTTTATGATTTTTTATAATATTTATGATTTTTAGAATTTTTTTGAGTTTTTAGGGTTTTCATGGTTTTTATTGAAATTTTTTTATTTTTTTGGGTTTTTAGGTTTTTTTTAGGATTTTTTTTATTTTTTAAAATTTTTTGGATTTTTTAGAATTTATATGATTTTTTAGAATTTTTTTGATCTTTTAGATTTTTTTAGATTTTTTATGTTTTATATATTTTTTTTGATTTTTTTGGTCTTTTACAATTTTTTATTATTTTTTTGAGTTTTTTTGAATTTTTATACTTTTTATGATTTTTTTTTATTTTTTAGAAATTTATTGATTTTTTAGAATTCTTTTGATTCTTTTGAATTTTTTGAATTTTTTGGACTTTTTAGAATTTTTTTTTATTTTTTAGATTTTTTAGATTTTTTATGATTTTTTTTACTTTTTAGAATTTTTTTGATTTTTTTTTAATTTTTTTTTAATTTTTTTGATTTTTTAGTGTTTTATGATTTTTTAGAAATTTTTTTATTTTTTAGATTTTTAGGATTTTTTATTTTTTAGTTTTTTTTTTTATTTTTTAGAATTTTTTGGAATTTTTAGAATTTTTATGGTATTTTTTATTTTTTATGATTTTTTAGATTTTTATGGATTTTTATTATTTTTACATTTTTTTTTATTTTTTTTATTATTTTTAAAATTTTATTATTTTTAAACGAAGAACGACGGGAGAGTACTACGGGATCTAGGAGTAGTAATTAGTTTAGTGATTTTATCTTATATCCATCCTGACCCGCTTGGGTTTTATCTCATACCCATCCTGACCTACTATTTTTTTATCCACCACTTCATAACCCATCCTAACCTAGTAACTAATTTTGTTTGGCCAATCTTAACCCATCTTAAAATTTAAAATACCCATATCAACCTAAAATAGAATGGATGGGTTTGTTTTACGAGGTCGAAGTAAGAGGTCTGAAATATTAGAGGGTTGTTTGGCAACACTGAATGGTTAAGTACTGAACTAGTAAGAGGTCTGAACCATTAAATGTTGAACCAGTAAGAGGTCTGAAGTATTAAGAGCCAGTATAATGCTTAATCATTCAGAGGCAAATGTCTGACCAATTCAGATTAGAGGTCTTAACCAATCAGACTTTGTATAATACTTAACCATTCAGAGACAAATGTCTGAACCATTCAGATATATGCTCGCGAAACAAACATGAGGAAGTTCCAATTGACAAAAATTCTATCTATTCGACTCATCTTATTACCTGCCACAAAAGTAAATCGCCTACCTTCAAAGAGTATTCATGCAAATTCGTTTCATCGATAAAGCTATTAAAGTCGTTGGTGTGTGCGAAGCGTGATATGATTTTATTAATATTTTAAGCCCATTTTACGCATTAGTTAAGTTTTAAATTTATAAAACACGATATTATACTAACACTAAACACACACTTGGGCAAGTGCACCCATCGCGAGCGTAGTATAGTGTTGGTAAGATACCGAGGTCGTCCAAGGACACAAGAGCTTTTAATACCGGTTTATCCACAACGCTAATCAATCTAAATTTTTGAGAAAAGTTTTGAAACATGAAATTAAAACTAAGAATGAAAAATAAATAAAATAAAAATAAATAGACAAGATAGAATCACTTGGATCCAACTCGTCTTTAATGTATCATTTGATGATTTTCGCACTTTCGCACTTTTTAAGAGATTATTTTAGTTATAGTAGTAGGCCCTTCTTTTGAAGGTGACGTTACCCTCAACCCAGTGGTTTGAGTCAGCAGGGATACAATCCCAAAGGGTTGGAATATTGAAAGACAATTAAGTAAGTTATTAATGCGAAAAGTGGTAGGCCCCTCTTTTGAAGGTGACGTTACCCTCGGCTAAGTGGTTTGAGTCAACAAGGATTCAATCCCAAGAAGCCGGTTTAAAGTATTAATAGTAGTTTACATATGAGGGACTCAAGCTATTCGCAGCCCCGCCATCCAATACCGTTGGGCATTGAAGGAGGTCCTAGTAAGCTTGAGCCAGTTCCTCACAGGATCTATACACTGAACGAGACAAGAACTTTACCAAACCATACCCCTAACCCCCTTCCAAGTAGTTAACGCGCTTTGTATAGACCGTAAAGACACGAATGATGACATCTTTTACTTTATATAGACAGTAAAGTAACCTCAAGACACCATGAAGAAATGATAAGGAAAATTCACCTTCAACATAAGAAACTAGTTATTAAAGTCATTAATACAAACCCAAATAAAAAGTGCCGAAAGATTAAAAATCAAAAGTAATACATTAAGAACTGGTCTTCACCAAGTGATGTAAGAGGCTTAGGGGCTGTTTGGCAACATCTGAATGGTTAAATGCTGAACCAGTAAGAGGTCTGAACCATTAAGTGTTGAACCAGTAAGAGGTCTGAACCATTAAGAGCCTGTATAATGCTTAACCATTCAGAGGCAAATGTATGACCAATTCAGATTAGAGGTCTTAACCATTTAGAGGCAAATGTCTGAACCATTCAGACATCTGCTCGTGAAACAAACAGTCTGAACCATTAAGAGGCTCATTAAGAGGTAAACAAACAACCCCTTAGACTTGTTTAATAAAAAGTAAACCAAGTGATATTTTGCTCAGAATATTTGGACCGTCATATTCCAGTGGCTGAAGATCCCTTTACCCCGTTTCACTCTGAGTATCGTGCAACTATTCAAGTACATCTCCTCTTACAAATCTTACAAGTTTCTCAAGAAGGCAATCTGGACCGTCATGGCTGCAACATGCTGGAGTATTTGGAGATCGAGAAACGAGTTTATCTTCAAAAAAAGACCATCCAATATAGCAAACTTGATTGGTGACATCAAGGCACTATCATATTTATGGGTGAAATCTAGGACTGGACTCCCGAACTTAAGTTGGGAGAATTGGAGAGGATTTAAGTTCACGGATTTCCCTTTGTAATTCTTATGTTCTGTTTTGTTTTCGTTTCGATTTCTTTTATGTACTGTATTTCTTGAGCTTCTTGCTTAAGCCCTTTTTTATGAAAATCGCTTTCATTAAAAAAAAGTGATTTTTCATTTTTTTATAATAGTTAAAATTAGAAGGCTAGTATCCATCATTTCTCCTTTTTGGTATATAAACATACAACTGTGTTACATGCATTGATATAAGTAGTTAAACGAGTCGTATGGATGTTTAGAACTTGTACTGTTCGCCTCGTCAAAGACCTGCTAAACCTGCTATGACATGATTTGTCAGCCCTAATCCACGTCAAGGACTATCTGAGAAACGATTATGCAAAAGGTAGGGGCTATAACTGTAATTTTAGAAAGTTGAGGACTATAAGTGAAATTTCACCAAAACCACAATGACTATCCGAGCATTTAATTCAATTTATGCAAAAGTTCCCACTAGAGCAGGTATCAAACATCAACATTCAATAGCTTTCCTTGTAAAGAAATCAAACATTTGTATTCAATTGCCAATATTCTATCTTTCTATAGGAATATTAACCAAGGGTTAGGATATAATAGGAAGTTTATTTGGCTAGGAATTAATCTTGACCATCAATTGATTTAATCAAGGGCTAAGATTATATGAGGGAAATGAAGGGAAGAAAAGAGGCGCGTGGGTTTGTGTAAGGGCAATCTAGTCAATCCAGGACAATAGTTTCTCTCTCCTCTAATTCCCCCCAATTTTTAAACATTAATAACTTTTTCATACGACATTATTTTTTTTATAAAAATTGCACAAAAAACGAGCGTTTTTTTATCTTTAAAACGAGTATACTATTGCTATATTTTCGAAAACCCAGTTGCTTAAAACGCAATAGACAAAAAAACGTAAAAAAATGTTTTTTTAAACACAATGCACCAAAAACACAAAAAAATGTCTTATTTGTAAAACGCAATGGCCAGAAAACACTTAAAAATGTCTTATTTCTAAAATGCAATGGCCTAAAAACACAAAAGAAAGTGTACTTTCTAAAACGCAATGGACTGAAAAAGCATAAAAATGTATTTTACCTAAAACGCAATGGACTAAAAACACTTCAAAAATGTGTTTTTCTAAAACGCAATGGCCAGAAAACACTTAAAAATGTGTTTTACCTAAAACGCAATGGACTAAAAACACTTCAAAAATGTGTTTATCTAAAATGCGATGGCCAGAAAACACTTAAAAATGTCTTTTTTCCAAAACGCAATGGCCTAAAAACACAAAAGAAAGTGTATTTTCTAAAACGCAATGGACTGAAAACACATAAAAATGTGTTTACCTAAAACGCAATGGACTAAAAACACTTCAAAAATGTGTTTTTCTAAAACGCAATGGCCAGAAAACGCATAAAACTGTCTTATTTCTAAAACGCAATGGACACATAAAACTGTCTGTGAATTGTCTGAACTAGGAAGTAGGAGATTGTAACACCTCGTAAAAACCTGTCCAATTATGTGAAGACACGTGTTCTAAACCCTAACCATGTGAAAGATTGAGTTTGAAGGGCTAGAGTTGTCAAACAATGAAATATGTATGCGAAGGGACTAAAAGTGTCAACATGCCAAACTTGTGCCTCTGAATGACTAAACACGAAGAATATATTCTTAAACGAGTAATTAATTGGATATAAGAAGCCGTTTGTGAAAATAATCGAAAGATTATAAACTACAGGGGTTAAACGTGTCAACATGTTAATTCTTACCTCTGAGAGACCTTTTAACGAACCTGGCTTCGTAATGTTCAAATATACTCCCAAGAACAAGTGATATCAGTTTCACGTGGTTTTGAGATCGTTATGCAAGTTTCCACGAACTTGGGTTAAAAGCGTCAAAGTTAAGGAACTTATGATATTAGTGATCGTTTAACGAAACCGGGCCTAACGGAGTTTGGTTACACTCCCATGATCCTTCATGAACTAACTACAAGGGCCTTTTGTGCCTAAAATGAAGTTAAATAAAGTTACAAAGGACCAGGGACTGAAACTGCCAAAGCTGAAACAATTTTAACCTGGATTCAAGGTTGTCGCGGCCCGCGTAGACTCCCCTTGAATCTTACGCGGCCCGAGAGAGATGCCTAGTTCAGAAAAAAAAGGACAGCTACTTGTTGCAGCCTGTTGCACCGCCTTACTCACCTGAAACTCGAAACCTAAAGCTTGTTAATGGTTTTAGATTACAACTAGGACACCTGGGATGATCCTAAACACTCCCATTACACCTGGAGTGATCTTGAATCATGGATTTCAACTATAAATAGGCACCTATGTTGCACTAGTTCATTGCTCATACCATTCAAATCACTTCTCCTCTCAAGTTCTGGGATTCCTGACCAACAAGGGGAGCTCATTCTTGTAGAAAAGATTGCTAGGACCCTTTGTAAGTGTCTTAGCCCCCTCTTTAGTTCAGTTTTATAATTTAAAAACTGAAAAGTCAAAGTTATCGTAAACTGACTTTGACCTTCGGTTTAAACTCAAATGATCCAGCCATTATTCGAGATGAATGTGGTTATGTGACCATAATTAGGTAGGTGTTAACCCCTTAAAAGGGCACCTCCTAATTATTTCGTTTGCTTAGTCAGTTGTCGGGTCAAATTATTTAGTTAAAAAGTCAAACTGGACAGAATTGTAAATAATAATTAAAACCAATAATGCAGAGGTTATAAATTATATTTTAACACCCTAATAACTTAGTAATTACTATTAGAACATGTTAAGGCATGTTCAACCCGACAATTCTGAGTTTAGGGTCGGTTCGCAACCGAAAGTCGTAAAAGCTTGACTTTTGCTTTGACTTTCAGTTCTGACCCGATTAAGCTTAATTCATCTATGTTTTAAGCTTCCATTAGGACCATCTTATGTTGTAGTATAACCCTCTGAGGTTATATTACCTGGTCATTAGTATTTTGAATTATATGCTAGTTTCCGTTATTATGCTTATAAATGCCCGTTATGCCCTTATGTTATAAAAACGAGATTTTTGAAAATGTGAGAGGACAAAAAACTTTATTACTGATATATCAGTATTTCAAATAAATTTGACATGATTCTCTGGTCTCAAAACAATGTTATGCACGATATCGTAAATTAGAACTTTTTATTAATTAAATTACGCTATTATGCATAACACATGTTTAAACATGGATTTTGACCCAAAACTCATTACCTACTGTTATGATATCATTTTTAGGAATTTTTGGAATGTTGGGTCACACTTGTTACTGACCATAACGTAGAGTTCTTGTATAAATTCCTTAATTGACGATAATACCCTTTTTACTAATAAAATGGGATTTACATGTGATTATCATGCCAAACCTTTTTCTACTGACTTGATATGAAAAATAAAATGTTTTGAGCATACAAAGCTGATCAAAATCTCAGAATCACATAAACATCTTGAATATCATCAATTAACGATTTTTACGCTAATTAGGTGCATAGTATGGTTTAAAACCATATTTAACACCTAAGACTTGATACCTACTGATTTTATAAATAAATCTTAATATTATTATAGTAGGTATAAGTCATGAACTCAGACTTCCAATTATGTCCTTAAAAGTATATGTGAAATGACCAAAATACCCTTTCGGGGCATAGTTTGGCCATAAATGATAAATCACACATATGTATGATATCTTACTATTATAACAACATAAAATAAATATTTTTACAGATTACTTAAGACCAGAATATCAGTTTACTATAAAACCTCTTTTATAAATAATAAAATGACCAAAATACCCCTACGGGACTTAAATTGGTTTTAAATACTTTTTGGGCATATATGTTAACATCCTACTGATGTATTATCATATTTTAAGCATAATAACAAATGAGACCTGTATATAATTCATTGGGTTACCCGTTATGCATTCGGATCGGGTTATGTAACTAGTTTACATAAAATAGCCGAAACAGGTTTAACCTTATCATTAAATCTTCAAAATCCAGAATGTGTTTAGTTTACCCATATTATACAAGTATCCATACTTGTCGGGTCTAAATCACATTCTATTCCGGTCCCCGCTTAATCTAGCGTTTCGAACCGTTAAGCATCTTTCAAACTAACCGGTCTAAGTCTTTGACTTAAATAAAGACCCGTTAGTATCCTAAGAGGTTAATAAACCTTCCATACAGATTGAGTAGCTTCGGTAGAAGGTATTTTCATAAGGCTTTAGGAAATATACGGCTGAGTTACATCCTTACACATCTAGCTCAGGTAAATACCTTTAATTTATTTTCCCTTATACGGGCCTGGGATACGGTATTATAATAATACCGTTTGGTCGGGTATGAAATCATTTAATCGGATTGTGATTAATATATTTGCATAACCCGTTTTAATCTGTTTTGTTTGATAACATAAACATTGGGGGTTAATTCGACCGTGTCCTGGATATCCTCGGCTCATTTCATTTGAAAATGGCCACGACCTGTGCACGGGGTGTAGGCATACACCTGACAGATGCAAATGCTAAATAACCCATTTGTTGGGGATAACTCCTTTGTGGGTTTATAAGTGGTGAGTCGGTTAATCATGACCGGCTTCCAAACCGGCCCCATATGTATGACAAACATGTAAAACTGTATACAAGATTTTATTAAAGATTGTCCCAAGTTATAAATGGTTTGTGCTTTGTGCACTTAAATCAAATTTCATAAATGCTTTCAAATGAGTCAGTTAATTGTATTTACCAGTGAAAACTGACGTATTTTCCAAAGACTAAGGGGCTGTTTGGTAGCCTCTTAATGACCATTCAGATGCTACCTCTTAATGGTTTAAAACCTCTAAATGAATAAGAGGTAACCTCAAGTCTGAATGGTTAAGAGGTAACCTCTTAATGGTAAATCATCACATGCCACATTTTTCTACTTTCTCATCGGTAAAATTCTTAATGTTTCCATTAAGAGGTAGCCTCTTAATGACCAATCAGAGGCTACCAAACAGCCCCTAAGTGACAGGTACCTCTCGAAATTAGGCTGGAGCTACTCGGTGTCAAATAAGAGGATCTTGCAAATCCTTAGATGCCTGAAGTCTGTTATTTCAGTTTCTTGTAATTTGTTTTATGATCCGCCTGTGGATCTCTATTACAACCAGTTTGTATATTCTTTTATTTCTAACACCCGGACACTATGGTTTGTAATAGTAATTATCTACCAAGCCTTCCGCTGTGCATAATATTGTGTATATTGACTATGATGATATCAACTACGTCACGATACTCCCCGCCGGGCCCACCGGTAATATGTGAAAATATCGGGGTGTGACAGGTTGGTATCAGAGCCAACATTGAGTGAATTAAACACTAGCCTTTTGTGTTTAATCTCAATGACACAATAAGCACATTCCTTAGACTTCCAAGTCTAGGCAAATGACCTAGGATTATTCTTAATTATCCTTTAGTCGTTTATATTTTGTTTTACTTATTTTGACAGGTTTACTAATTAAAAATGCCTCCAAGACTTAGAGGCCGTGGAGGAAAAGGAAAAGGTCCTATGTGGGGAGGACCTTCAGGACAAGTTGGACCCTCACATCGACGCACACCTTCGGCGTCATTTAGTACCTCTGATTCAAATGATGATTGGAGGCAATCCTTACAACCCGCGAGGCAATCCGTCTCGCTAAGTACATCACCTTCTTTTCATCCTTCTTTTGGGCCGCCTATTCAAGACGAGCCCTAACATTCTCACCATTCACATCATTCATATCATTCTCTTCACTCTCATTCTTTTCACCATTCTGATTCACACCAATCTTATTCATCAGGCCAATTTAACCCCAACGATTATATCAACGAACCACCAGGTTATAACCCACTTGGACCCGAAGACCACTTCTCCCAAGATATGGAAATGGACGATGATCCAGATCCAGAGATGCCACCGACTGGAGCACCAACACATCCTATCAGTATCTCTAGTGGTTCTCCTTATGAAGGATCGCCATATCAAGGCCCCGATTCATGGGCCGAAAGGTGGAAAACGTACCATTGGGAATTCACCCCTTCTTTTCATAACTCTCCACCACAACCTCCAATGGAGGAACCACACTTTCGGGCGGTAACTCCACCGCTATTGCCAGTTGAGGAACCACCTCAACAACCACCACAACCACCTACCGAGCCACCAAGGTGGAGGAGGAACGCACGAATGTCCGTGCGAGGGGGACCGAGATTCAGTTCCCCACAAGCTTCAAGCACTTACCCTCCGATCCGTGAAGATCCACAAATGGGTGGACCTTCTCACGCGGTGCCGGAAAATGATCCCCCGCCGGCTACTTATGCACCACCGCCACCGCTAATGGGTTATGAAAACCCAATACCTACTTACCCAGGTTCGTCTGGGTATAACCCGTTTGAGTACCAAGCTCCTGCCCAAGATCCATATCTTTAGGCAGCTCACTTTAATGCCCTTTATCCCTCACCATTTCCTCCAGCATACCCAACTGGGTATCCCGTGCAAGGGTATCAATACCCTCCTTATCAACAACAACAACAACCTCCACAACTGCAAATGCAACAAATCCTACAGAGGTTGGATCAGGTTGAACAGAAAGCGGAGGAACACGATAGAAAACACAACAAATTCCTTAAAGGTCTCACAAACTTCATAAAAGGGAAGAAGAAGTAGAAATTTAATTTATTTTATTTTGTATTGTATTTCAATTAAGTCCTTGCGTGGACATGTTATTTCAGTATTAAGTCCCTGTGTGGACTTGTTTTTCTTTTATGTAGTCCCTGTGTGGACAGTTTGTTTATTTCAAGACCCGTTTAGGGCGTTTCTTGTAATCGTTTAGTATTTCAATGGAATTTCTTTTGAGATTTTATGTGTACTTTAATACATCATCATGCAATTATCATTTCAATTTTTAAATTGATCTGCCAAATAAATTTCAAAAGAAGTTCTTAAAGGTATAACCTAGCCACAATATTAATGGCTATGATGGCATAACCTTTTTAAGACAATAATTCCTCGTTAACATCTGAAAACATGTTAACATTCCTGGCAGTGTGACTTGAGAGACCACATTAGCTTCCAAAAGTACTTGGATCTTTCCAAGCCAACCTCATGGCCTATATGATCAATGTGAATCATGGCTATTAACATCAAATATGATGTATACACCAAAACATCCATTTGAGGTGTATGTCTACGGACAAAGGTGTATTCATGACAATGATAGTTTTATCTTACAAACTTCTTGTTAAAAAGGTGATGAACTATGTTCGACCCTTAAAGATCACTGATCCAATAGATCATTGATTATGTCTTAATTGTCCTTGTGACAAGGCCTTTTGTGCTATTTAAATGTCCTTTGAGACGAGCCTTTGTGCCATATGAAAATGTCTTTATGACATTGACAGTTGTGACTATGTCCCCTGTCTGAAAAATGTAAAGGATTATATCGTACTTGATTGCCAATAATGGTTCATTTGTAGCCTAGGCAAATCATGATCTAATAGATTCTTACTTGTTATCTAAAATGGTCTATATGGTTTATTAATACCATGGCCATCTAATCATCAATACGATGATTCATTATATAATTTAAATAAATCATTATTGTTTGATTTTAGTAGTCAAATCATGGCTGGCTCTGACAAAGTTAACAGTCATCCTGTAGAAAGAAACAATAATGATACCAGGATAAATGTCACTGGTGCTGAACTACAAGCTTTGATAAACACAGCAGTTGCTCAAGCTGTGGACAAGATGTTTAAAGAACCGAGTAATGTTCAGTCTAAAACCCATACAAAGTCCCCTTCGAAATCGCATACATTAAAAAAGGATGAATCTCAGCATTCATCCAATCAGAAAAGTGAACCACAGAGGCAAATTATCCTTGATCAGACTCCCAGGTACAACAAAGGTTGTACTTATAAATATTTCGTCTCTTGTAAACCAAGAGATTTCACGGGAGAGAAGGGAGCTATCGACTGTATGAAGTGGTTGGATGAAATGGAAACTGTGATTGATATCAGTGGGTGTGCTAAGGAGGACATTGTGAAGTTTGTATCTCAGTCCTTCAAAGGCGACGCCCTAACATGGTGGAAAGCCTTGGAGCAATCCACTGGAAAGGTTCCTTTGTATAACCTTTCTTGGAATAAATTTTTTGATCTTGTGAAGGACACTTATTGTCCGCAGCAAGAAGTAGAAAGGGTGGAGACTGACTTCCTCACTCTGGTAATGAAAGATTTGGATTGCAGGTCTTATGTGACCAGTTTTAACTCGATGTCTCGACTCGTCCCATATCTGGTCACCCCTGAACCCAAACGCATTGCGCGTTTTATCGATGGTTTAGCCCCTGAGGTTAAAGGAAATGTCAAGGCTTCTAAGCCTGCTACATATAGATCGGCTGTAGATCTATCATTGTTACTTACTCTCGATATTGTAAGGAGTAGGTCAAAGAAAGCCACCAAAGAAGGGAAGAGGAAGAGGGAGGATGAACAGTCCCACCAATCGAACAAAAAGAAGAAAGGAAACTTTGGTTTCAAGAAAGGGCAGTTAGGTGACAAGCCCAGGTGCAAGGTTTGTGACAAAAGGCACTTTGGAAAGTGCAATCAGGATCCACAAGCTAAACCTTGTGGAATCTGCAAAAAGAAAGGGCACAAGACTGTTGAGTGCCAAAACATCAAGGATGCAACCTGCTATGGTTGCAATGAAAATGGGCACATCAAAACTAATTGCCCTAAAAATGCTAAGAAGCCTGATGAGGCAAAGAAAACCAATGCAAGGGTTTTTCAGATGAACGCCAGGGAGGAGGTGAACAACGATAACGTTATAACAGGTACCTTCCTCATTAATGATATTTATGCTAGAGTTTTATTTGATTCAGGTGCGGATAAGTCTTTTGTAGATCATAAGTTTAGTAAGTTACCGAATCTGCCTATTAAAACTCTAGACATAAAATATGAGGTAGAGCTCGCAGATGGTACCTTAGAAACAGCTTCAACTCTTCTTGATGGATGCTTTATATCCATTAAGAATCATTCTATCCCGCTATCCCTTTTGCCAATGAAATTGGCTGGGTTTGATGTAGTTTTAGGCATGGATTGGTTATCGCATAACCAAGCCCAAATTGCCTGCGATAAGAAACTAGTAAACATCAAAACCCCATCTGGTGAGTTGGTCACCATACAGGGAGATACACAATATCGTTTGCCCGACAATGTGTCTATGCCTAAAGCATCAAAGTGTCTGAAGAACGGATGTGTCATCTACATGGCACAAGTAACAATTGATGAACCGAAACCCAAGATTGAAGACATTCCGATTATCTCTGAATATCCTGATGAACTACCTGGATTACCTCCTGAGAGACAAGTTGAATTCAGGATATACATTCTGCCAGGATCTGCACCGATCGCACGAGCTCCTTACCGTCTTGCGCCTACAGAAATGAAAGAGCTAAGGACTCAATTGGATGACTTACTAGAGAAGGGTTTCATACAACCCAACTCTTCACCTTGGGGAGCTCCTATATTGTTTGTGAAGAAGAAGGATGGATCAATGCGTCTATGCATTGATTATCGTGAATTAAATAAGGTAACGATCAAGAATCGTTATCCATTGCCTAGGATCGATGACTTGTTTGACCAACTCCAAGGGGCAAGCTTCTTCTCAAAAATCGATTTAAGATCTGGGTATCATCAACTCAAGGTTAGAACAGAAGATGTACCTAAGACAGCGTTTAGAACCAGGTATGGCCACTATGAGTTCTTAGTGATGCCTTTCGGGCTCACTAATGCACCTGCAGCATTCATGGATCTCATGAACCGAGTCTGCAAGCCATACTTAGATAAGTTTGTCATTGTCTTTATAGAGGACATACTCATCTATTCTCGTAGTCAAGTTGATCACGAGAAACACCTTTGATGTATCTTAGGATTGCTACGACAGGAAAAGCTGTATGCTAAATTCTCCAAGTGTGAATTTTGGCTTCGTGAAGTCCAATTCCTTGGACATGTTGTGAGCGAGCGTGGTATCCAAGTAGATCCCGCTAAAATAGAAGCCATCATGAACTGGGAGGCACCTAAGACACCTACAGAGATTCGCAGCTTTCTGGGATTAGCTGGTTATTATAGAAGGTTCATTGAGAACTTCTCAAGAATTGCTGCACCATTAACTTCTTTGACCCGCAAGAGTGTAAAGTTTGAATTGGGTACCAAATAACAAGAATCCTTTGAGATTCTTAAACAAAAATTAAGCAATGCTCCTGTACTAACATTGCCTGAGGGGATAGAAGAATTTGTCGTGTACTGTGATGCCTCACACACCGGTATGGGTTGTGTGCTTATGCAGAGAGGCAAGGTGATTGCCTATGCATCACGACAACTAAAGGTGCATGAAAAGAATTACACCACCCACGATTTGGAGTTGGGTGCCATTGTATTTGCACTAAAATTGTGGAGACATTACTTATATGGAACTAAATGTGTGATTTATTCGGATCACAAAAGTCTCCAACACTTATTTAACCAAAAGGATCTTAACATGAGACAACGCCGTTGGATGGAGACTCTAAATGACTACGATTGTGAAATTCGCTACCATCCTGGTAAAGCGAATGTAGTCGCTGATGCATTGAGCAGAAAAGAAAGGAACAAACCTATAAGGATTAATGCCAAGAGCATTGAACTCAAGAACAGCTTGAATGAAAGGCTGTTAGCTGCTCAGAAGGAAGCTATATTGGAAACTAACTTTCCAAGTGAAAAGTTAGGTGTACAGCTAATCAGTTATTACCAGGCAAGGATGGAATCCTCAGATTGAATGGTAGGATATGGGTTCCTATCCATGGAGGGCTTAGAGATGTAATCCTCCAGGAAGCTCACAATTCCAGATACTCAGTTGTCACACCCTGATATTTCTACGTATTACCGGTGGGGAGTATCGTGACGTAGTTGATATCATCATGGTCAATAATCACAGTTTAAATGCACAGTGGAAGTCTGAAAGTAAATTATTACAAACCGAGTTGAAAGTACAATGAAATATTATACAACGGATTGTGAAAGGATCCACAGACGGATCTAAAACAAGAGGAAGTATTGTTAAACGGATTTAAATTATTAAAAGCTTGCAAGACTCTTTATTTAATACTCGGAGTTTCCAGCCCATTACGCTTAGTACCTGCACTCAACCTTTTTGAAAAATACGTCAGTTTACACTGGTAAATACAATTAACTGACTCTTTTGAAAAGTATTTATTAAAATTGATTTAAATGCACAAGGCACACATATTCTTTTATAACTTGGGATAATTATTTAAAAATAATCTTGTATACAGATTTATATGTTTGTCGTACGTTCGAGGCCCGATATAGAAACCGAGACAAGATTAATAGACACACCACTAATATAGTCCCACAAGGAGTTATCCTCCCGTATGGTTATGCCTTATACATACGCAACTGTCAGGTGTATGCCTACACCCCGTGCTTAAGTTGTGGCCATTTAGCATTTAAATGATGCCAAGGATATCCAGGACACGGTCATTAACCCTCAAAGGCTTTGTATCAAACAAAACAGATTAAGGGTTACCTCAATGATTTAACCACTAATCGATTAAATATTCAATACCCGACCAACTGGTAATAATTTACCGTATCCCAAGCCCGTATAGGGAAAATAAGTTAAAAGTATTTACCTGAGCTAAAAGAAATTTTATTCTCAGCCGTAGATCAAATCAGCAAGTACAAGTATCTTTTACTGGGCTCCTAATCTGGAACAAAGGTTTTAATAACCTATTAGATTCCTAACGGGTCTTATTTAAGTTATAACTTAGACCGGTTAGTTTTAAAGAAAGGTTTACGGTTCAAAACGCAAGATTTAAGCGAATACCGGATTAGAATGTGATTTAGACCCGACAAGTTTGAAGACTTGTATAAAATGGGTAAACTAAATACATTCTGGATTTTGAAGTAAAAATGATAAGGTTTGACCCGTTTCGGCTAATTCATGAAAACTAGTTACATAAACCGCACCGAACGCGTATATGCATAATGGGTAACCGAATGAGTCATGAACATATTCCTTAAGTTATTATGCTTAAATTATGTTATGATATCAGTAGGATATCTTCCATTATGCCCAAAATGAATTTAAAACCAATTTATGCCCCGTAGGGGTATTTTGGTCATTTTAAAGTTTATAAAAGAGGTAAAATAGAAATATGAGGTTCTGGTCTAACATAATCAGTAAAAACATTTATTTTAATAAGCTATGTCAGTAAGATATCTTATATATGTGAAATTTACCATATATGGCCAAACTATGCACCGTAGGGGCATTTTGGTCATTTCACATATGCTATGAAGGTCAAATTTGAAAATCTGAGTTCAAAACTTTAACTTACTGTAAAAGTATAAAAATGTATTAATAACATCAGTAGGTAATGAGTCTTAGGTGCCAAATATGGTTTTAAACCATATTATGCGCCTAAATCGCATAAAAGTCGGTATTTGACGTTATTTGGGTTATTTAAGGAAATCTGATATTTTGATCAGCCTTAACAGTTTAAAATATCTTATTTAATGTATAAAATCAGTAGAAAAAGGTTTGACATGTAAATGATGTGCAAAAACTCATTTTATTAGCGAAAAAGGGCATTATCGTCAATTACCGAGCCTATGCAAGAACTCTATGTTATGATCAGTTTAAAATTTAATAAAAATCTCCAAAAATCCCTAAATATTATATTACATCAGTGGGTAGAAAGTTTGGTGTCAAAATTTGGGTTTAAATGTGATTTATATTAACAATGCCATTTAATAAATAAAAAGCTTTCATTTTACGATATTGTGCATAACTCTCATTTTAGACCATCAACTGATGTCAAACTTTTAGGACATACTAAAACATCAGTAATAAAGGTTTTTGTCCACTCACATTTTCAAAAATCTCGTTTTAATATCCAAAGGGCATAATGGTCAATATTTAAGCATTTACGGAAACATGCAAACGATTCAGATTTCTAAGGAACCATATAGTATAATCTCAGAGGGTTATACTAACATGTAATATGGTCCTAAAGGAACCCTAAGGTATATCTAAAACAAGCTAAATCGGGTCAGAACTGAAAGTCAGAGCAAAAGTCTACTTTTGCGACTTTCGGTTGCGAACCGAGCCTAAACTCAGAATTGTCGGGTGGAACATGCCTAAACATATTCTTATATTATTTACCAAGTTATTTTAGTGTTAAAACATGTTCCATAACCTCTGCATTATCAGTTATGAATTTATTTGTAAAAAAACTGATTCTGTTGACTTTTTATTAATAAGTTTGACCCGACAATTGACTAAGTAAAAGTGATAATCAGTAGGTGCCCTTTTAAGGGTTTATTACCTACTTAATTACCAACCAATAGCCACTTTTAATTCGAATAATGGCTGGACCGTTAGTGATTAATCACCAAGTCAAAGCTTAATTACGATAGCTTTGACTTTCGATCATTAAGCTAATAAAACTTAAACTTAGGAAGCTAAGAATACTTACTAGAGTACTTAGCACAGATTTAGAACAGAAGAAAGCTTCCTTTAGCTCCAGGAGGCTTCAGAGAATGAGCTTTGAAGTAAAAACTCAATGTGCAAATGAACAAGTGAAACTAAGGGGCCTTTATATAGGAATTTTGAGTCTCCAAGATCAATCCATATGTCCCTATGTTGCTACCAGATGTTCCCATGTGTCCCTAGGGCAGTAAAAACCATGTACAAGCCCTAGGTATTGCTCAGAACCCATGCAAAGGCGGTGGAACAGGCTGCAACATGCAGCTGTCCTCTTTTTCTGTTACTGGCACTCTTACGCGGCCCGCCTAAGAATTGGAGTCAGGCTACGCGGCCCGCGACAATGGGTAAAATCCGGTAAACAATTTCCAAACTTTGCAATTTCAGTCCGTGGTCCATTTTATGTTTATTTAACTTTCTTTTATTGCACTTATGACCCCCATAGTTAACTAACAAGTGTCTTGGGTCATTATTTAACTCCGTTAAGCTCCCGGTTAGTTGTAAGGTCACCCGAAAAGTCTTGTTTTCATTGAAACTCCATGAAATTACTATCCAATATTCCTGAGAGCCAATTATACAAATATTACAATGTTTTTGGGATTGTTAAAAGGTCACTCAGAGGTGACATTTAACATGTTGACACTTTTAACCCCTATGCTTCGTAAAGTTCTCAATTTAAGCACGAACGGCTTTCTATGTCCGACAATTTTATTCATCAAAGAATACGAACATCACATAAGGTCAATCAGAGGCACAAGTTAGGCATGTTAACGCTTTGGATCTTTTTTACTTACATAATTACATTGTTTGGCAATTTTAGTCCCTCGAAATCAATTCTTTACACGTTTAAAGTCCATGACACGTGTCTTCATTATATTGGACGTGATTTTACGAGGTGTTACATCCTCACCCCCTTAAGAGAAATCTCGACCTCGAGATTTACTGAAATAAATTAGGGTACTTCTGTTTCATTGTGGATTCAACCTCCCATGTGTATTCTGGGCCTCTACGGGCATCCCATTTTACTTTCACGATCGGCACATGCTTTCTTCGAAGCTTCTTAACCTGTTGATCCTCGATCGACAAAGGTTTCTCAACGAATTTCAAACTCTCATCAATCTGTACGTCCTTATGTGACATTGCTAGCGACTCATCGGCTAGACATTTCTTCAAGTTGCAAATGTGGAACACATTATGAATTCCACTAAGCTCTTCTGGCAAATTTAGCTTGTAGGCTACAGTTCTGACACATTCGATGATCTCGAATGGTCCTATGTATCTTGGGCTAAGCTTGCCCTTTTTACCATAACGCATCACCCCTTTCCAGGGTGACACCTTAAGTAGCACTTTATCGCCAACTTCAAACTTTAAAGGTTTGCGTCTCATATCAGCATAACTTTTCTGCCTGTCCCTGGCAGCTTTCAGACGATCAAGGATTTGGAAAATCTTGTCCGTCGTCTCCAGGATTATATCTGGCCCTGACAGTTGGACATCTCCAACTTCCGCCCAACAAACTGGCATTCTGAACTTTCTTCCATACAAAGCCTCAAAAGGTGCTGCTTGAATACTCGAATGATAGCTATTATTGTACAAAAATTCAATCAATGGAAGATGGTCATCTCAACTTCCACCTAAAAGCTCGAAGCATATCCTCAAGTGTTTGAATTGTTCGCTCGCTTTGCCCATCCGTCTGAGGATGATAAGCAGTGCTGAAGTTTAATCGAGTGCCTAAAGATTGCTGGAAGCTTTTCCAAAAATACGATGTGTATCTTGTATCCCTATCAGAGATAATATACACTGGCACTCCATGGAGAGATACAACCTCATCTACGTACAACTGAGCTAGTTTGTCGGAGCTGTGAGTTTCTTTAATTGGCAAGAAGTGAGCTGACTTGGTCAATCTGTCAACTATAACCCAAATAGTATCATTCCCACATTTCGTCTTTGGTAACTTAGTAATAAAATCCATAGTTACCATTTCCCATTTCCAAGTGGGAAGTTCAGGTTGTTGCAGCAAACCTGACGGTTTTTGATGCTCGGCTTTAACTTGTGCACATGTCAAGCATTTAGTTACATAAGTGGCTATAGATTTCTTCAAACCTATCCACCAGTAATTTGCCTTTAAATCCTGGTACATCTTATCACTTCCAGGATGTACTGAATATTTAGAACTATGAGCTTCTTGGAGAATCACATCTCTAAGTCCTCCATGGATTGGAACCCAAATTCGACCATTCATCCTAAGGATTCCATCCTTGTCATATGATAATTGATCAGCAGTGACACCTAACTTCTCATTCGGATAGTTAGCTTCTAATACAGCTTCCTTTTGAGCGGCTAACAATCTTTCATTCAAGTTGTTCTTTAATTCAATGCTTTTGGCATTGATTCTAATAGGCTTAACCCTTTCCTTTCTGCTTAAAGCATCAGCGACTGCTTTCGCTTTGCCTGGATGATATCGGATTTCACAATCATAATCATTCAGGGTTTCCATCCATCGGCGCTATCTCATGTTAAGCTCCTTCTGGTTAAACAGGTGTTGAAGGCTCTTGTGATCAGAATAGATCACACACTTGGTTCCATAAAGATAATGCCTCCAAAGCTTTAGTGCAAATACAACAGCACCCAATTCCAAATCGTGGGTGGTGTAATTCTTCTCGTGCACTTTTAACTGACATGAAGCATATGCAATAACTTTGTCCTTCTGCATAAGCACACATCCCATGCCTGTGTGCGATGAGTCGCAGTATACAACAAATTCTTCAATCCCTTCTGGCAATGTCAACACTGGAGCATTGCTTAATTTCTGCTTAAGAATATCAAAGGATTCTTGCTGCTTGGGACCCCAGTCAAACTTGACATTCTTGCAAGTCAACAAGGTCAAAGGTGCAGCAATTCTTGAAAAGTTTTCAATGAAACGTCTATAGTATCCCGCTAGACCCAAGAAGCTGCGAATCTCTGTAGGTGTCTTGGGCGCTTGCCAATTCATAATCGCTTCAACCTTAGCAGGATCCACCTGGATACCACGCTCACTCACTACATGTCCAAGAAATTGAACTTCTCGAAGCCAAAACTCACATTTAGAGAACTTGGCGTAGAGCTTCTCTTGATGAAGAAGTTTAAGGATACACCGGAGATGTTTTTCATGGTCGGCTTGATTCTTTGAATAAATGAGTATGTCATCGATGAAGACAATGACAAACTTGTCTAAATACGGCTTGCAAACTCTATTCATGAGATCCATGAAGGCTGCAGGTGCATTAGTGAGCCCAAAAGGCATCACCAAGAACTCATAGTGTCCATATCGAGTTCTGAATGCTGTCTTGTGTACGTCTTCATCTCTGACCTTCAACTGGTGATATCCTGATCTTAGATCAATCTTTGAAAAGTAACTTGCTCCTTGAAGCTGATCGAATAGATCATCGATCCTGGGTAACGGATACCTGTTCCTGATTGTAACTTTATTTAGTTCGCGATAATCAATACATAAACGCATCGAGCCGTCCTTTTTCTTTACAAACAGAATTGGTGCTCCCCAAGGGGACGAGCTAGGTTGAATAAATCCCTTCTCTAACAAATCATCCAACCGAGTCCTTAACTCTTTCATCTCAGTTGGTGCCAACCGGTAAGGTGCTCTTGCAATCGGTGCTGCTCCAGGAATGATGTCGATTCTGAACTCCACTTGCCTATCTGGAGGTAAACCAGGTAGTTCTTCAGGAAAAACGTCTGGATATTCAGAAATAATGGGGATGTCTTCAATCTTGGGCCTTGGTTCATCATTGGTTACCTGTGCCATATAAATGACACAACCTCTCTTCATACATTTTGATGCCTTAAGTATAGACACTTACTTAGGCAATCCATACTGAGTATCTCCTTGAATCGTTAGTGGCTCACCATAAGGAGTCTTGACAACCACTTGCTTCTTATCAGATACAATTTGGGCTTGGTTATGAGATAACCAATCCATGACTATCACTATGTCAAATCCTGCCAATTTCAATGGAAGCAATGATAGCGGAAAAGGGGGATTCCTAATGGATATAAAACATCCATCTAGAACTGTTGAGACAGTTTCTATGGTACCATCGGCCAATTCTACTTCATATTTTATGCTTAGAGTTTTAACATGCAGATTTAATAATTTACAAAACTTATTGTCTACAAAAGACTTGTCTGCACCTTAATTAAATAATAATCTAGCATAAACATCATTGATAAGAAAAGTACCTGTTATCACATTGTCATCTTGAACCGCTTCCCGAGCATTCATTTGAAAGACTGATGTGCACAAAGTGGTTAAATAAAAACAACTAAAATTAACCCTAACCTAGACACTCTAAGCTTTAAATTTATAAACTTAGACTCGATCTAAAACTAAAACCACACAACCGGCAAGTGTACCGATCAATGTAGTATAGCTACAGTAAGTCCGAGTATCGAACCCATGAGACTCTAACGATTACGCTAAGACTCTATTTAGACTACGACTGACACGACTTAACTAATTGTTTATTGATTGGGGGGGGGGGGGTTCTAAAAATCCTAAATAGTAAACTAAAAAAATATAATAAAATAACTAGACACGAACTTGGATGAAGACTTGAACCAGTGGCGATGAAGACTACCTAGGGTAGACTCATGTTTAACTTGGAATGGATTTCTTTTCGAAACTAATGTGATATGGAACCGGGATCTTAAGATACTAAACCTATTAAGACACCAACTAAGCCCCTCAACCCTTCTCGAGGTGAAACTTATGGCACTACCTAGACTGTTACGAATACCGGTTGTTAGACTTCCTTACAGTTCTCTAACGTCTTGAAAAGTGCCTTAATGTGACAATCTACCTTACAGTGCGAAAATCTAAGGCAACTATGGGTTTCAACTTGGTTTAATAGACAAGAGAATGGTTAGGGAACTAGACCGATTTCTTACAAAACCTAAACCTAGCTATATACCAAACCAAGACCTATTAACAACCTCGAGCCTTACAGCGACAAGATTAGTAGAACACTTGATTTTATAAGATTACCGAATATTACTTCTAAGGTTACTTACTAGATTTTCGCCTTAAAGGATTAAAGATTTATTACGTGCTATAGACACTCACCTAAATCTAAAACCCTAGCACGACCCTATTATGTGATAAAGACCGTCACCAAGGATCATACGAAGCAATAAACAGCGATCAAACAATATCAAGCATGCATATACACCAAATCAAAATTCCATAATCGTTTACAATTCAAGAAAATCCATAATCACATTAGTAGCGAATAAAAATCCAAACTTTGTTTAAACAATCGTCTTGCCTAGGTAGTAGGAAGTTTTTAGCTGCTAAACATATTCAAAAACGTAATCATAATCAATATAAGTTCTGAATTCATCAAGTTACAACTTAAAACGAACGAAAACGAAAGAATAGGATGATTAAACCCGTATTCTTCACTCCCGAACGCTCCAAAGTGTTACCCGAATGATTCCTAGCTTCCGAACACTTCCAAGATCTTCAATCAACCTCCAATGGTCGCCTGGAACTCCAAATTCGTAAGATCCTCCCTGCTGATGTTGATGATGATGATTTATAGTTTCAAAACCCTACTAGCCGTTAAAGGAACAAGTCGCATGACTTGCACTTCCTCGCGGCCCGCGTAACAAGTAAGCTTAAGCTTACGCGGCCCGTGTGGCTCCTAAGTTCAAAAACATTCTTTTAAGTTGAGGCGGGGCGCGTAAGGAAGTGTTTGAGTCTACGCGGCCCGCCTGGAAGCTACAGAAATGATTTT
>JARYGA010054302.1:0-24919 GCA_030545235.1 Helianthus tuberosus
ATGCTGCTCATGTTCCTCCCGATTCTTTGAATAAATTAGGATGTCGTCGATGAAAACAATAACAAACTTGTCAAGATAAGGTTTGCACACCCTGTTCATAAGATCCATAAAAACCGCAGGCGCGTTCGTTAGCCCGAATGGCATGACCAAAAACTCGTAATGGCCGTAGCGAGTTCTGAATGCTGTTTTGGAGACGTCCTCGTCCCGGACTCTCAATTGATGATAGCCTGACCTTAGGTCAATCTTCGAGTAATAGCTCGACCCTTGCAACTGGTCGAATAAGTCGTCGATGCGTGGAAGTGGATAACGATTCTTCACCGTCACCTTGTTCAGTTCGCGGTAATCTATGCACATACGAAAAGTACCGTCTTTCTTCTTCACAAATAATACTGGAGCTCCCCAGGGCGAAGAACTAGGACGAATAAAACCCTTTTCCAAGAGTTCTTGCAATTGCTTAGACAGTTCTTCCAGTTCAGTTGGAGCTAAGCGATAAGGCGCTCGAGCTATGGGTGCTGCTCCTGGAGCTAGCTCGATCTGAAATTCGACCTGGCGATGGGGCGGTAACCCAGGTAACTCTTCAGGAAACACTTGAGGAAAGTCGCGTACAACAGGAATATCCTCAATCTTCTTCTCTTTCGTCGATGTATCTGTAACGAGTGCTAAAATAGCTGTGTGGCCCTTTCGCAAACACTTCTGTGCCTTTAAGAAGGAGATGATGCCACTCACGACACCACTCTTGTCGCCTTGAACTTCGAGAGATTCTTTTCCAGTACGGGGAATACGAATGATCTTCTCCTTGCATAAGATCTCTGCTTGCTGTTGGGATAACCAATCCATACCAATGACAATGTCGAAACTACTCAGAGTTATAGGAATGAGATCGATAGAGAAAGTCTGACCAGCGAGGATAAGATTACAACCCTGAACTATGTGTGTGGCTTCTAGACTTTTACCGTTAGCTAACTCTACGACATGTTTGGTGTTCAAAAGTGTTGGTGCGCGTTTAAGCATTTGACTAACTTTCAGAGACATATAACTGGTATCCGCACCCGAATCAAATAATACAGTAACATAAAAGTCGTCGAGAAGAAACTTACCCATAACCACATGAGGATCGTTCCTTGCGTCACTCTGACCAATCACAAATGCACGACCCTTAGCACCATTGTTGTTGTTGTTTCCCCCATTGTTGTTCCCACTGCCCTGATTATTGTTATTGTTGTTTTGATTCTGATTTAACTGGGGGCAGTTCCGCTTGAAGTGACCTTCAGCCCCACACTGAAAGCATGCCTTATTTCCTTGCTGTTGTTGCTGTGGCTGGTTTCGTGGTACTGGTGGCTGTTGTTGCTGGTTCTGATTCGCAGGCCTTGAGCTCCTGCAATCTTTAGCTTCATGACCTACCCTTAGACATCTCTGACAGCGGCCTTTACGACACTGACCACTGTGGTGTTTGTTGCACCTGTTACACAGTGGATGAGTTCCCCGATATCCACTCTGCCCCTGACCACCAGACGATTGCTGACTCGGACTCTGGTAATCACTAGTCTTGCGCTGCTGCTGTGCTTGAGACTGTACAGTAGCTGAACCCCTGCTGGAATCCCCTTCCCATTTCCGCTTGTTGTCACTAGGATTAGCAGGAGTAGCTGGAGTGGTAGCGGTAGTAGTAGTGCTGATACGTTTAGGCAGCCTGTTCTGTTCGACTGCCTGATCGGTGAGGCGATGAGCTAACTTGACAATCTGCTGAATGGTGCCAAGATTTGCTGAGGTTACGTGACTTTGAATTTCCGGCACTAGACCATTGAGATACAGTTCGATACGCTTAATGGGAGGGTCTACCATAGTAGGACACAGAATAGCCAACTCATTCGATCTTCTGGTGTACTCTTCAATTTCTGACCCCGTCATTTTCAAGTGGTAAAACTCTACCTCCAGTTTATGAATATCATCACGGCTACAGTATTCCTCTTTGATCAACTCCTTGAAATCATTCCAGGGTGTGGCGTTAGCGACAGCCAACCCTAACATCTGAACTTGCGCATTCCACCAAGTTAGCGCAATGCCTTCTAGAGTACCAGTGGCGTACTTCACCCTGCGAGCCTCAGGGCATTCACACATTTCAAATATGGACTCGAGCTTTTCAAACCAATGGAGGAGTCCAACCGCTCCTTCCGTGCCACTAAAAGTAGTAGGACGACAATCCATGAAAGTTTTGAAGGTGCAAACAGGTGGCTGAGCGTGCTGACCTGTTGTGTATAAGAACCAGGACAAGATTAAGCACAAGAGTTGTTTTTAGGAGTGTAGGATCTAAAGATCCTAGTGTGAGTTACAACGGCAGGGTATACCTCCTTCTTGTGCGGCTGCAAGTGCCGCAGCAACTCGTTCGTTAATAAGAGCCGTCAACTGGGCTTGTGTCATGTTAATGCGTCCAGCCATGATCTTCATAGCAAATATGACATAGGTGAGAGAGGTTCGCGAGTAGTGCGATAACAGAAGGGAGTAAGCACACAAGTGTTCTCATGCAATAGTGTTAAGTTAACCTAAGCATACCCGGAGCAAAGTTCTATGCAATTTTAGCAAGTAGGCAACAAAACATGTACCATATTACCTAGGATGTTGAGTCTTGCACGTGGAGCAAGGCGTCGTTGTGGATCGTTGAGCACTGTTCTGGTTATAGTTTGGTTTTAATAAAAAACGTTTTCCCCTTATTAAAACCGAGTTCTCTATAACCAATGGCTCTGATACCAATCTGTCACACCCCCAAAATCCACACGCGGAGTACCACCGCTTGGAGGCGTGACATGACCAGGATCAAGCCACCAATCATATTGAACATATAAGTAAATAGTAAAAGTCATTCATCGATACGATAGGTGCTTTCAAAACCAAACATAAATAAGCGTGTAGCGGAAGCAATAATGTAAGACCCAACATAAGTTTAAGTACAAAATGCCATAATGTTTAACAACACATTCACGATCCATGTCCACAACGACTATGCCTCCCGTGCAAGCTCCAAAAGTACCTAAGGTCCTGCAAGGCATGTAACAGAGAGTCAACAACTAGTTGAGCGAGTTCACAGTTGGTTATTTAGTTAAAATGTTCGTATCGTAAATCGTATGTTCGTTTAGTAATCATGTATCGTATGTAATGGTATCGCGGCCCTCTAGGCATGTTTGCGAAGTTTAGTGGGGGTTCCCCATATGTTCTCTAGACTAGGTATGTTTGTATCGCGGCCCTCCAGGCATGTTTGCGAAGATTTAAGTATAGTTCGCGGCCATTCCAGGCATGTTTGCGAAGATTGTTCTAGTATCGCGGCCGACCTCGGCATGTGTGCGAAGAGAAGTATATGTATCACTAGTCTAGTAGTATCTACCATTGACCTTCTTCTCCCGAGGCCTATGGTATGTAATTCCGATAACTCTTAAGCATAAATAATCAATCAACCCATTCCCAACCCCGGGAATCCCATGCCTTGGTAGAAGTGTGAACTCACCTTGGTTTGCTCGGTATGCTAAACTATGTGCTCTTAAGAAATCAGTCAAGTCCTATAGTTATGCACGTATACTCGATCAGTACTTGTTTGTAAGGTTTCACATACAATTAATATCACAGAGTGCCTAGAAATCAGCATCTTGAATCATGTAAACAGTTAATCCAACTCATGCAATTCATGTTTCATATAGATACCCTTCGCAGTTTCTTCTAACATAGTTATCCAATAACACATTTAACAGAATTAACAACTAACCGAGTTAACTAGCCAACAGATTCAACATACTAGTACAGTAACAGGTTTAACGGGGTTTTCATAGTTATCTTAACACCGTTAAATACATAACAGGAATAACAAACCAACACTGTTAATTAACTAACAAAGTTAACAAGAGTTACCCACTTAACAGAGTGTCATCCATGAATCTAACATAGTTACATAACTAACAAAGTTATTATACGTAATTTAATAAAGTTAACAACTTAATAGATTTAACCAGTTAACAAACATCACAGTTGGGCCGAAATCATCTTGGGCCGAAAACCCTTTATGGAGCCGAAATCCCTTATAGCCGAAATCACAATGATTTCGTTAACCCCTTTGCCGAAAACCCTATGTGTGGGCCTAAATCACTATGTATAGAAATCATATATGTGTCGAAATCTATTTTGGGCCAAACATACTTGGGCCGAAATCACCTATGTGATTTCGTCCAGGTTGTTTTTGTTGTGGGTGATTTCGTCAAGTCCTTCATCATCATCATCACATCAGTTTACAGGCAATACATATATATATACGTATATATATATATCGATCATACAGTTTCACATTCCAAAAATCATCACAGATAAATGATAAACAGATCAATCTTACTATTGATTTAAATCAAACAATTAATTAAAGTTAACACTAACCGTGGATTAAACAGAGGATTATCTTAGAATGAGGAGATCTGTTGTTGTTGGGTTCAAAGAGTAGAGAGAGAGACAATGGGATAAGGTTTGACAAGTGAGTAACTTCCCCGGGAAGATTGTTTATAAAATGATTATATAAAATATCTCAATACTGGGCCAAGGCCCATCTCTGATTTCGTTGATCATCAGTGGACGAAAACACTTAAGGTGTTTTCACCACTTGGGTGATTTCATGGGTACTTGTTTTCAGTAAGAGTTCCATCTTTATTTAACATGTTAATTAATACAAAACCTTATCAACATACACTCACATATAATAAATATTATGGATCCCAAGTATAAAATATCAATCGAAATACGATATAACGTATCACAAAGGTAAGCGTTGTGAAACAACGAGTCGTGTAAACAAACAACATAAACAACAAAAAATTTTTTAACGTGCACTAAATGCGAAGATGGAAATGTCACACCCCGACCGCGTAAAACAACAGATCGCGGCGGAAACATCGAGGCGTGTTGCAACAGAATTAATGTTTCATAACCATGGATACCAAAAAGTGTTTCGTTTTATTAATCATTGAATAATTACATTGTCTGGAAATCTAAATACACAATTTTAAACATAGTCTATCATTGTTATTGAGTCACTAAGGCCTCGTCCAATCCTATGTGAGCATGCATCTTATCAATCGATAACATTCAACAATACCTGAAACATATGTGAAAACGAGGTCAGCAAAGAAATGCTGGCGAGTACATAGGTTTTGTAGGAGTGTCGAAATCATGGCTAGTTTAGATGTTGCAATACTTTATTTAAAAACCTTGTTTTGAAAAGAGTATAATATTGCAACTCAATTAACCAACTCAAATCAAGCGGGTTATAATTTGTAAAACCTCGTAGCCATGACTCTTAACCCAAAAACATTTGTTTTAGTAAATTATTTGGAAAAACAATGATAAGTTCAGGTGATATGTATAAATAAGAAAATAAAGCATGATTAAATGAATAACCATGTAATATGAGTTTGTATAAGATAAGTTGTTTGTAAATAAATGTCTTGTGAAAAGTATGTTACTTGTATAAAATGTTCTATGTCTCGAGCTGAAATGATTCAAATAACACTACAATATGTAATACCATACAAACACTTATATATAGGAAGTACCAGCGGCGTATCCACCATGCTTGTATCATATTCCACACGCATTGTTACTTAATCATTTAATCCAAACCAAACCACCAAAGTAATTGTTAAAACATCGTGTGAAAACCCAATCGTTACCCAATCGTTACCCAATCGTTAAAACATTGTGTGAAAACCCAATCGTTACCCAATCGTTAAAACATCGTGTGAAAACCCAATCGTTACCCAATCGTTACCCAATCGTTAAAACATCGTGTGAAACCCAATCGTTAATTGTTTAATTCGTTTTAGGTCGTGAAACTACTTATATGGTCGTCTCGCTAATAACATCCAAACCTTCGTGACTCATCAATCGTAGCTTCTCGTTTTCGCATTAACAAACCTCCATAGGGTAAGTTAATGTTTCAGATTCAGTCGCTACCTACCATTGCCCACACATAACCACGGGAGTAGTAAATAACGGGATTTGTCAGATCCTATGGTACCATAACCTAATACTGGTCGGCTTGATCATTGCTAATGAATGTCATTTGTTATGTAAACACAACCAACAAGTTTGTTCACTTTATGAAATCGTTATTAGTTTTGTATAAATCGTTTTAATCGTTTTTGGAACCATTTGTTATAACATCGAAAACATTTAGCACATATGAGTCACCCCAAAACAATTGAAAACAGTAAAATAGGGGAAGAATGTACTCGCCTGAGAATGCTTGGAGGTCTTGAACAACAACCAAACAAAGCTTGAGGGAGCACGGAATCAATCGGCAATCTAAAACTATATAAATAAACCGGATCTAAATCGGGAGATCGGATAGGATGAGGCTTGGTAAACCAAACGAGTTTTGGAACTCATATGATATGGTTTAACAAGACCTACATACTACAATGAAACCAAACCTAAGTGCTATCGACCCATCGCGGCCCATTACGACCCGTTTAGGTAGCTTATGCTACTTTAACGCGTCGTTCGCGTGAAACGCGTTCAGACCGTCTAACTAGTCCTATGACAAGTGTTATATGCCTAAACATGTTACATAATCAGTTATGTGACAAAAGTTTAGGTTACATATGCTTAATTACCAATTATACATGAAAAGGGTATTCTGGTAATTTACCTAAGGCATATAAACTACCTATCATACAACTACTTAAACGATGTGACCATAGGGTATAACCTCGGAAGGTTATTCCCTACCTACTATGGTCACCTAATGTATTTGGTCGGATCCTAATGATCGACCAAATGGGTCGAGTTCGAAGGTATAGGCGATTTATTAGATCGCCTACCCTACGACTCTAGACAACGTGGTAATCAGTGGGCATAGTCCCAAGGGACTATGACCAACGTGATTACACTCACGTTGCGAAGCTCAAACGAACTTCGCATTGACCATTACTGGTCAACGCTGAAAGTCAAACAAAGTTTGACTTTCTGACTCTAAAAGCAATAAAATAAGGAAAAGAACGAAAGAATACTTACCCAGGGTCCCCGAATGCTAATCCCGATTCGAGAATCTCAGGTATGAAACAATGGTTTCAACTTAGAGTTTCTAAAATCAGAATTCTAGTGCATTTGAAGTAATGGGGGGTGGGGTATTTATAGTATTCGGGTAACCGTTGAGATCGTTTCTTGGAAAAGGGGAAACGATCAAGGCCGTACATGTGTTGGAATGTTGTGGTGGCTAAATCTTGATCTTATCTTGCTGATTAGGCAAGTTTAAAACATGTGGATGGGGTTTAATCAGCTGCAAGTTGCAAAAACAAACATTGAATCTGGTCTGAAGGTGCCATGCGGCCCGCTTTAGATTCAAGCAAACACAATGCGGGCCGCTTTGGCCTGTCTGATCAGCAAACTTGTTTCAGAAATGACAGTTTCAGTCCCTGCACGTGTTTAAGGCCTTTTCCGACACTTCTAAGGCCCGTAAAGCCAACTTTAAGGCCCTAAAATGTTGCCTAAACATTGTGGACATGAAACATGTTCAAAAATATGCCGGGTGATGGTTCGTTTGGTCGTACGAACGCGATGTTCGCTTAATTACGACGGAATGCGCATAAACGCGAAAAACGATCCAAATGACGCGACGAATGGATTTTTCTTATGGCGAACACTAAAATAAAATAGCTTAGTGCTTACATAAATTTTTGGATGTCCGAATGTATTCAGAACGTAAGTTACGCGTAAAAATGCAAACTTGTGCACTTTTTGACGCTTTTAGTCCCTGAATGACACAAAAGTTTATTTTAGCATACCGAACACCTCAAAGCCTATTTCTAAGCTATGTAAAGGATATTTATGGTATGTTTAACTTATGTTCATGTCCCGGAAGGTCTGTTACAGTTCAAATTGGCATACTTTCGCAGTTTGTCAACTTTAGTCCCTGTAAGCGATTTAACTTTGATTTCACCACACCAAACCTTCCAAAACTTATATCTAAGTTATGTAAAGGTTATTTAAGGTATGTTAAGCCTATTTCACTATTCCGGAGTGTTCGTTGGATTAAACTGGTTATATCTACGCATCAGTGCGCGTATAACCTTCCAGAAAGCGATTTAGAGCTTGAAATCGAACAAGAATAGATATGTGCAAAAGATACACATATTTTTACAAATCCCAAGTATGAAATACAATATTTCATTGGTTTGGCATTTTTTTGATGTCCGTGGAGGCACAGGTGTTACAGTCTCCCCTACTTTAGGAAATTTCGTCCCGAAATTTATTTAGAGGAAACTTGTGAGAGCTTGAAAATATGAAGTTGAAAAGATCAAACAACATTGGTTAGGGTTCTGAACTTCTAGTAACCTTTGATAACATCATGATTGCAATGTAAGAGGGATACTTATATACAAGTATATGAAGCGTCATTGGTGCGTCCACCGTACCTCTATTACATCGTCCTCATTTTGTTATTGTTGTCACTATCGATTCTTACACATAATAAATCTTACTGGGTTTACCGTGCACTGAATCTCATAATTATGTGCGCTTCCATAATTAGACAATTCCTTGCATAGTTCATACAGTGTATTCAATAGTGTGCAGGGGAAAACCAAATGAACAATCCTGTGATGAGTGTGACTAGACCGCCATAGAGTCCCGTAGACTAAATCAATAAATGATCTAAATAGACTATCAAGGAGTCTGTCCAACTACATCACTAGATGTCATTCTTTAACCAAATTGTGAATCAATCCTTTAGACTAGACCACTAAAAAGGGTCTGGAGTGGTACTATATAATCCAAGGGTCTTAACTACAACGTAGAAACCCACAAAGATTAAGGTAGTACCTTTTGAATATCCTACTATGAATCCCTCATATGAAGATATGAAAGATTCTGCGAGGATTTGGAAATCGGATCACACAAAAATCATAGAGGAGAACACATAAACACATATCACATAACCACAAAATTGTTCGTTAATTTGTCTTGTAAATTGCGTACATACATTTAAAGCACACTAGGAATCCATTCCGCGGATTTCATTTGGTACCTTAAACGTTATCAAGAATCCAACTATAAAGATAGAAAGATTCAAAAAGGAAATTCGATTTCGATTATTAGGAACCGAAATGTTCGAATTAAGGTACATAAGGAATCCAATTAAGGACTCTGATTTGAATGATAATCATCCACAAGGATCTAATTGTAAAGATAAAAAGATCCCATATGAATTTTAGAAGTTGAAGATGTTTTGAAACCTTGCACTGGATGTGCTTAGGTCAAAACATGATGTAAAATGCTTATGAAGTTGAGATGCTTGATATGTCAAGGCGACATATGAAGCAGAATTTTGAAGGTTAAGTCAATGCATGAGGAAAATATTTTTGAAAACTATGCATGGGGTTCTTTTAAGAAAAATGTGTTTAACGTTTTTGAAACCTTATATATAATATTTTTTTGAAATCATAAAGTAGGTGTATTAGATAGATATTTTTACAAAAATATTTTAAAATCATGCGAGATGAATTTTGAAATTATGTATAAGGTTTTTGAAAGACATGAATGATGCTTTTCGAAATCATGCACTTGATCAGAAAATGTATTGTGTTAATATTGTCTTTAGACTATATGAAATATTTTGAAATTAGAAAGGTTGGTTTTGATAACATGGCCAATGTTTTTGAAATAACACAGACAATGCATCTAAAAAAATTGTTTTCAAACTATATGAAATGTTTTGAGATCATGAAGATTGTTTTGAAATACTGGTACTGTGTATGTTGAAAAAAATCAAAACGTAATGGGTATGAGATTTGAAAATACCCTTAGTTATCTAACCAAGGATTTAAAGGCACAGATGTGCGAAAAGCACGATTACTCATAATGTCACTTAATTTTCTGTACTTTGTTTCTTAGAGTGAAACGAGTACTTAAAATTTTCGAGGGAATCATGAGCAATCATTTGAAAGAGAGAAATCACAAGAGTAGTTTGTAAGGTACATAGTTCCTTGATGTAGGTATCATAGGAAAAGTCATACACACCTAGCAGGGGGTTGAGCTAGTTGGTTGGGATGGCTTTACCATTGTGAGCGACCATGGCGAAGTTCTGAGAAGCCTTTCGCTTCTTTGACTTCTTAGGGGATCGTTCATCCATGGTCTTTGATTCCTCGATTGGTTTATTGGCTGATGGTGTTGTCGCCTGACTAGGTCCTGTCTGTCTTGGTGACTCTTGAGTGGCTTCATCCTGGAGATGATACATGGCAGTAGCTAATTCAACAGTCTTCAGGACTACTTCGCCTATTCGCTGAGCGAATTTTGGCTGCTTGCTCAGATATTTGGGCGTCATTGTGATGAAGAGACATTCTTGAAGAAAAAGAAAGGCGTAGGGAGAAACAGGTGAAAGATTATTGGACAATCAAAACAGAATGATAACGCATGAAGATTGCGATCATTTGTTTGTTACCTAAGGCAAACAAATGAGACGGTGACTAATCAAAGTAAATGGGTCAAAAATAATGTATCGCGAAGACATGCTCGCCTATAAGTGAACACTCATCCCAAGAATTCCCAGGTAAGCACAACTGGTCTCGCGTCTGATGAGATGTATACGAAGTGCTTGCCTAGACAGAAAACCCAGAATACAGGCATTCACCCTTCCAGTTTGCACGTGTTCACATTATTTAAGACTCAAAACCTTGACGAAGTTTTGAAAACTCAAAGAGGTTCAAAACCATATAATAGAGAGTTCAAAACCTAGTAATCAATCATCCTAGAACAGATGATTCGTTTTCAAAGCGGTTTTGAAATTTATGTTCTTGTTGTGGTTGTCGCCTAAGGATAGGCGACGGTATTGTTTTATGACTAAACGCAAGTAAACTCGCGTTAGGGTCCTAAGAAGGTTATAGACTAGGTCAAAGCATTACTAATTACTAATAACCTAATTCCCTATAACCATTGGCTCTGATACCATCTTTTCTGTCACACCCCGACCGCGTAAAACAACAGATCGCGGCGGAAACATCGAGGCGTGTTGCAACAGAATTAATGTTTCATAACCATGGATACCAAAAAGTGTTTCGTTTTATTAATCATTGAATAATTACATTGTCTGGAAATCTAAATACACAATTTTAAACATAGTCTATCATTGTTATTGAGTCACTAAGGCCTCGTCCAATCCTATGTGAGCATGCATCTTATCAATCGATAACATTCAACAATACCTGAAACATATGTGAAAACGAGGTCAGCAAAGAAATGCTGGCGAGTACATAGGTTTTGTAGGAGTGTCGAAATCATGGCTAGTTTAGATGTTGCAATACTTTATTTAAAAACCTTGTTTTGAAAAGAGTATAATATTGCAACTCAATTAACCAACTCAAATCAAGCGGGTTATAATTTGTAAAACCTCGTAGCCATGACTCTTAACCCAAAAACATTTGTTTTAGTAAATTATTTGGAAAAACAATGATAAGTTCAGGTGATATGTATAAATAAGAAAATAAAGCATGATTAAATGAATAACCATGTAATATGAGTTTGTATAAGATAAGTTGTTTGTAAATAAATGTCTTGTGAAAAGTATGTTACTTGTATAAAATGTTCTATGTCTCGAGCTGAAATGATTCAAATAACACTACAATATGTAATACCATACAAACACTTATATATAGGAAGTACCAGCGGCGTATCCACCATGCTTGTATCATATTCCACACGCATTGTTACTTAATCATTTAATCCAAACCAAACCACCAAAGTAATTGTTAAAACATCGTGTGAAAACCCAATCGTTACCCAATCGTTACCCAATCGTTAAAACATTGTGTGAAAACCCAATCGTTACCCAATCGTTAAAACATCGTGTGAAAACCCAATCGTTACCCAATCGTTACCCAATCGTTAAAACATCGTGTGAAACCCAATCGTTAATTGTTTAATTCGTTTTAGGTCGTGAAACTACTTATATGGTCGTCTCGCTAATAACATCCAAACCTTCGTGACTCATCAATCGTAGCTTCTCGTTTTCGCATTAACAAACCTCCATAGGGTAAGTTAATGTTTCAGATTCAGTCGCTACCTACCATTGCCCACACATAACCACGGGAGTAGTAAATAACGGGATTTGTCAGATCCTATGGTACCATAACCTAATACTGGTCGGCTTGATCATTGCTAATGAATGTCATTTGTTATGTAAACACAACCAACAAGTTTGTTCACTTTATGAAATCGTTATTAGTTTTGTATAAATCGTTTTAATCGTTTTTGGAACCATTTGTTATAACATCGAAAACATTTAGCACATATGAGTCACCCCAAAACAATTGAAAACAGTAAAATAGGGGAAGAATGTACTCGCCTGAGAATGCTTGGAGGTCTTGAACAACAACCAAACAAAGCTTGAGGGAGCACGGAATCAATCGGCAATCTAAAACTATATAAATAAACCGGATCTAAATCGGGAGATCGGATAGGATGAGGCTTGGTAAACCAAACGAGTTTTGGAACTCATATGATATGGTTTAACAAGACCTACATACTACAATGAAACCAAACCTAAGTGCTATCGACCCATCGCGGCCCATTACGACCCGTTTAGGTAGCTTATGCTACTTTAACGCGTCGTTCGCGTGAAACGCGTTCAGACCGTCTAACTAGTCCTATGACAAGTGTTATATGCCTAAACATGTTACATAATCAGTTATGTGACAAAAGTTTAGGTTACATATGCTTAATTACCAATTATACATGAAAAGGGTATTCTGGTAATTTACCTAAGGCATATAAACTACCTATCATACAACTACTTAAACGATGTGACCATAGGGTATAACCTCGGAAGGTTATTCCCTACATACTATGGTCACCTAATGTATTTGGTCGGATCCTAATGATCGACCAAATGGGTCGAGTTCGAAGGTATAGGCGATTTATTAGATCGCCTACCCTACGACTCTAGACAACGTGGTAATCAGTGGGTATAGTCCCAAGGGACTATGACCAACGTGATTACACTCACGTTGCGAAGCTCAAACGAACTTCGCATTGACCATTACTGGTCAACGCTGAAAGTCAAACAAAGTTTGACTTTCTGACTCTAAAAGCAATAAAATAAGGAAAAGAACGAAAGAATACTTACCCAGGGTCCCCGAATGCTAATCCCGATTCGAGAATCTCAGGTATGAAACAATGGTTTCAACTTAGAGTTTCTAAAATCAGAATTCTAGTGCATTTGAAGTAATGGGGGGTGGGGTATTTATAGTATTCGGGTAACCGTTGAGATCGTTTCTTGGAAAAGGGGAAACGATCAAGGCCGTACATGTGTTGGAATGTTGTGGTGGCTAAATCTTGATCTTATCTTGCTGATTAGGCAAGTTTAAAACATGTGGATGGGGTTTAATCAGCTGCAAGTTGCAAAAACAAACATTGAATCTGGTCTGAAGGTGCCATGCGGCCCGCTTTAGATTCAAGCAAACACAATGCGGGCCGCTTTGGCCTGTCTGATCAGCAAACTTGTTTCAGAAATGACAGTTTCAGTCCCTGCACGTGTTTAAGGCCTTTTCCGACACTTCTAAGGCCCGTAAAGCCAACTTTAAGGCCCTAAAATGTTGCCTAAACATTGTGGACATGAAACATGTTCAAAAATATGCCGGGTGATGGTTCGTTTGGTCGTACGAACGCGATGTTCGCTTAATTACGACGGAATGCGCATAAACGCGAAAAACGATCCAAATGACGCGACGAATGGATTTTTCTTATGGCGAACACTAAAATAAAATATTTTAGTGCTTACATAAATTTTTGGATGTCCGAATGTATTCAGAACGTAAGTTACGCGTAAAAATGCAAACTTGTGCACTTTTTGACGCTTTTAGTCCCTGAATGACACAAAAGTTTATTTTAGCATACCGAACACCTCAAAGCCTATTTCTAAGCTATGTAAAGGATATTTATGGTATGTTTAACTTATGTTCATGTCCCGGAAGGTCTGTTACAGTTCAAATTGGCATACTTTCGCAGTTTGTCAACTTTAGTCCCTGTAAGCGATTTAACTTTGATTTCACCACACCAAACCTTCCAAAACTTATATCTAAGTTATGTAAAGGTTATTTAAGGTATGTTAAGCCTATTTCACTATTCCGGAGTGTTCGTTGGATTAAACTGGTTATATCTAGGCATCAGTGCGCGTATAACCTTCCAGAAAGCGATTTAGAGCTTGAAATCGAACAAGAATAGATATGTGCAAAAGATACACATATTTTTACAAATCCCAAGTATGAAATACAATATTTCATTGGTTTGGCATTTGTTTGATGTCCGTGGAGGCACAGGTGTTACAGGAAATCTTGGAAACTCGAGTTGTCACACTAGACCACCATGCAAAGAACCGCAAACGAAAACCAGAAAACCAAAAGCCAAGAAACAGGAACCCTAATCCTTTAAACCCTAGAATCAGATCTCAACCCTTAATCGATTAACCCAGAGTATCAATCTAGCTAAATTAGTCTCAGCTAACCGCAATCAATAACAACCAGGTTAATAAATCAGAATATCGATAATGATTACTAAGGCAGCGATTGATGAAAAACAAGAAAAACCCTAGTTTTGGATCGATCCCTAATGCTAACAAGTTCGTTATAGGGTTTTGAAGGAACAAAACTCTAATCACAGACTGTTATGCATAAGATTACGAAGAAAAACTGATGGATTCATGATGAAGAACAGAAAATCGCCTAAAGGAGAGAGAGTTTAGGGTGTTGTTATTTTTCATGATGTTCCACTTGCGGCCTATACTGAAGAAGGTTTGAGCTTGATTTCCTCCAAAGTCGGAATCCCTAAGATATTAGATAATGAAACGGCAAAAATGTGTTCTGATTCATGGGGTCGTAGCAGCTATGCTAGAGCTATTATTGAAGTTGATGCAGGTAAAGATCTAAAGAAAACAGTTTCGGTAGCCATCCCTAATATAGAGGATGGAGGATTTCTAAAGAGTTCGATCAACGTTGAGTATGAGTGGACTGCTCCACGGTGTTCTACATGCAATATTTTTGGGCACACGCTGGAGAGTTGCCCTAAGGTTGTGAAACCAATTGATAATCAGGAAACCAAAGGTAAGAGTAAGACGGATGAGCAGGGTTATCAAGTTATAGGAAAAAAGAAATCAGCGAAACATGTAGTCAAAGATAAACCGAAGTTTGTGTATCGGCCGGTGAGGAATTATCAGCATAAAGCTTTTACTTCTAAACCGAAAGTTGATGGTATTCAACTAAATAACGCTTTTAGTGCTTTGGAGACTCCTAGTAATGAATATGATGATGATGTCTCGGATCAGGATGAGGTCAGGTGTGACACCTGTGTCACTTCAACCATCAAACAAATGTCAAACCAACGAAATATTGTATTTCATACTTGGGATTTGTAAAAATATGTGTATCATTTGCACATATCAACTCTTGTTCAATTTTAAGCTTTAAATCGCTTTCTGGAGGGTTATACGCGCTCTGATGCGTAAATATAACCAGTTTAATCCAACGAACACTCCGGAATAGTGAAATAGGCTTAACATACCTTAAATAACCTTTACATAACTTAGAAATAAGTTTTGAAGGCTTTGGTATGCCAAAATCAAGTTTAATCGCTTACAGGGACTTAATTCGACAAACTGCGAAAGTATGCCAATTTGAAATGTAATGAACATTCCGGAACATGACCATAAGTTAAAAACACCTTAAATATCCTTTATATAGCTTAGAAATAGGCTTTGAGGGGTTCGGTGTGCTAAAATAAACTTTTGGGTCATTCAGGGACTAAAAGTGTCAAAAAGTGCACAAGTTTGCACTTTCACGCATAACTTACATTCTGAATACATCCGGACATCCAAAAATTTATGTAAGCACTAAAACATTTTATTTTAGTGTTTGGCATAAGAAAAATCCATTCGTCGCGTCATTTGGATCGTTTTTCGCGCTTATGCGCATTCCGTCGTAATTAAGCGAACATCGCGATCGTACGGCCAAACGAACCGACATCCGAGATATTTTTTAGCATATTTTAATCTCCCTATACTTTAACTTCATTTTAGAGCTTTGAAATGGGGTTAACGGGGCTTAAACGTGTCAAAAATGCATCGAAAACCAAGTTTGGAGCTGCAGGGGCTTGTTCTGCCATTTTTGAAACTTTCTGGTCTGCAAGGTCCTTGCGCACCTCAACATTATTAGTGTTACGGTGCGCAAGCAGTCTCCAGACAGCAGAATTTCAGAAACTTTGAATCTGGTCCATTCCACCTTGCACATGGTTTTGGGGCAATACCATGGGCTCTAATGGTTTTCAAAAACCAGGGTTTTAAGGTGGAGGGTTGAGATTGAAGCACGGTTAACGAGGAACGATCTTAACGGCTCTACGAATCCTATAAATACCCCCTTGCCTTCATTTGCAAAACCCACAAGAATCTTGATTTGAGAAGCTCTAAGTTGAAACCATTGTTTCATACCTGAGCTACTTGGATCGAGATTAGCATTCGGGGACCCTTTGTGCCGTTTGATATCCGTGATCTCTAGCGTTGTTTGGTTGTTACTCAAGGACTGCTAAGCAATCTCAAGTGAGTACATAGTTCCCCTATTTTACTGTTTTCCAAACTGTTTTGGGGTGAAGCATGTGTACCTATCTGTTATTTTCATGATTTCAAAGTATAATTGATTATACATGTTATTACTTATCATTTGACAAACTAAATGACTATCTATGGTTTAAACATTGATTTCTCAAAGAACATAAAATAAAATGTTGAATTGTACTTATTTTATGTTCTTTTTTTTGGGTAAAGGGTTACCCCGGTGATTTTATAAATTCACAACCAAATAATAACAAGTAGTGTAGAAAGTCTACACTAGTTCAAACATAGGACATGCCCTATGAATGTACAACCAAACCAAACAAGAACAACCTATAACATAAACAGAAACAAACGGCCACTAGTCTAAAAAACTAGATCAAACAACACAAAAACCCTTAATCAGCTGCCATCTCAAATAAACCTGAGCCATCAATACCCCAATCCTCTAGAAGCCTTCGGAAATTGACACAATTCTTCAGCTTCGCTCCCATCAACTTGTACCGCACTTGTTGAAGAACAATTTCACTTATAGTCTCCGGAGGCCGCAATTGATTCTTGAATAACCTCGAGTTTCGCTCTTGCCAAATAAAGTAAGCAGAAGCCGCCACTACCAATCTAGCTGCGAACCTAGCTACCGTTTTTGGTTTGGAATGCTCAATCAACCAGTTAGAAATGTCATTCCATTTAGGTTGAACCGAGACCATACCAATTTTCAGCCTAACCTTATGCCACACTTCAGTAGAGAATTTGCATTCAAATAAAAGGTGATTATGCGAGTCATGGTTGGCATAACAAAGCAAACAGCACATCATGTTCATATTCTTCCTACGCGAAAAATCCCAAGACAAGATTTTTTCTTGAGTAAGCAACTTCCGCCTCATGATAAGCCACATTAAAAATGCATGACGGGGAATGCATTGAGGGAACCAAACAATACGACTCCAATCGACCTCCCCAGCCTGATGACGAACCGAATCCCAAGCACGCGAGGAAGAAAAATCAAACAAGTTGTCACCATACCGCCACATAAGCTTATCCAGTTTATTCGGCACCAAACTCAGCTGATCAAGCTGATTAAGACCCGGATAGGAAACCCTCCATTCATTCGGCCAATTCCATGAATTAGAAGAATAAAGGACCGACACTTTAGAACCCATATCAAACCCCGCGTTAGCAATGACTCTAGGAGAAATGATAGCATCCAAAGGCCCTAACTCACTCCACCAATCAAACCATGCTGAAGTATTCACCCCATTACCAATCTCGGTCCATATAAACTTCCTTATAATCGGCCGAATCTGAAGCAACTTTCTCCAAGACCAGCAGCATGAAGACGGAACTCTACACGCCCAAAAACTCTTACCTTTAAGCCTGTAAGAGTGAACCCATTCAACCCACAAGGATCTACGATTCGTAAGAATACTCCAAATATGAGTTGTCATGAGAGCCATGTTAACATCCCTAATCCGACGAATACCTAAGCCACCTTCATACTTAGGAACACAAACCGAATTCCACGACACTTTAGCCTGCCCTTTTTGAAACGCACTGTCATGGGACCATAAAAAATTCCGCATCAAAGCCTCCAACTAAAGAGTTACCCGAGAAGGTAATATGAAAACAGACGACCAGTATATGTGCATGGAAGACAACACAGAAATAATCAGTTGCAACCTGCCTGCAAATGAGAGCAATTTATTCCTCCAATGCAAAATCCGTTTTTCCAGTTTCTCCACCAGCACATAACAATCCTTATGGAGCAACCTAGAAGAGATAAGAGGCACACCAAGATACTTCACAGGTAAAGAACCCTCCTTAAACAGCATAATATTCAAAATAGCATTTTTCACATAAGAAGGCACGTTTGAGAAGAACACTGTACTTTTCTGCACATTAGGCGACAAACCAGACATTTTCGAAAACGAATCAAGGGACTTCATAATGCATCTGGCCGAAGCAATCTCACCTTTCGCGAATATAAACAAATCGTCCGCGAAACAAAGATTAATAATACTTTGACGCTCACACTTATTGTGGAATTTAAATGAAGAGTCAATCCTTACCGAATGTTGAAGGATCGCCGTGAGCACCTCCATAACCAACGTGAACAAATAAGGAGAGACCGGATCACCTTGCCGTAGACCCCGATTACCCTTAAAGTAACCATGAACTTCCCCATTAACACAAACCGAATACGTAGTAGTAGAAACACATAGCATGATCCAACGAACCATCTTTTGGTGAAAACCGAACCCAATCAAAACATCGTTGAGAAACTTCCAATCAACCGTGTCATAAGCCTTCTGAATATCAACTTTAAAGGCACATTTAGGAGGCCCGATATTACGATGATAATTATGCATCAGCTCCTGCGTTAACAAAATGTTATCAGAAATTTTTCTACCTGGAACAAAAGCTGACTGGTTGATGCTAACAATATCGTCCAAACCCACTTTAACACGATCAGCCACTATCTTGCTAATGCATTTATACAACACATTGCAACAAGCAATCGGGCGATAGTCCGTCACCATAACTGGAGAAGGGGACTTAGGAAGAAGAACAATAAGTGTATGGTTTAATTCCCGAAGAAGTTTCCCAGAATTAAAAAAATCGATAACAGCCTCCGCCACTTCACTACCCACAATATGCCATGCCCCTTTAAAAAATCCAGCAGTAAAACCATCTGGCCCCGGAGCTTTGTCTGAACCAATGGAAAATATCGCCTGCTTAACCTCTTCTACTGTAACCGGTCTAGCCATATGCGCCGCAACATCGACATCCAAAGTTGTAGAAAATAAATCAGGGGACGGACACAGAGACGTGTCTCCCGGGCAGCCCAAAAAATTTAGATAGTGTTTAACGAACGCTTCCTGAACCGCATCACCTTCATACACCTTCCCGCTAGTATCCTGAATAACATCAATATGATTATAATGAATCTTGTTTTTGAGAACCGAATGAAAAAAAGCCGAATTAGAATCCCCGGCCGCCAACCAGTCCACTTTGGACTTTTGCTTCAAAAATCTCTCCTCGTCTAGAAGGGCTTCTTGATAAACACGTAGGGTACTAGCCTCTTCCTCTCGCAACGACATAGAAGACGGATCAATATCAACGTTGTGCTGAATCTCATCAAGCTTATCCCTCAGATCTTGAACTTTCTTATGTAGATTTCCTTGCTGAAAAAGTAAAGCTCTAAGCGGAGATTTAAGCAATCGAAGCTTCTTAACCACCGAAAATTGCGGCACACCTCTAATACTCGTATCCCAATTTCGCTTAACAATGACTAAAAAATCAGGCTTATGTATAAGAAAATTGGCAAACTTGAAAGATCTATGTTTAACTTTCCCCTCTTCTGGAACTTTCAGAACACACGGGCAATGGTCCGACAAACGAGCCGGGTAAAAGACTGCCACCGCATTAGGAAATTGAGCTATAAACTGCGAATTCCCCATAACCCTATCAAGTTTTTTCAACAAACCAATCCCCTTTTTCGGTTTCTGACTCCAAGTGAAATGAATACCCGAGCGATTTAAATCAATCATCTCAACATCATCAACACAAGCTTGAAATTCCCGCATGCTAGCCGAGATCGAGGAACACCCCGTAGACTTGTCCTCCAAATTAAGAGCCGTGTTAAAATCTCCAAGCATGATCCAAGGAGCATCACGAACAAACGCCTTATGAAAAGAGAGATGATTCCATAATTCCCTACGCGTAACATAATAATCCCCGTACTTATTTTATGTTCACCAGACCGATTGGTAGTATGATATAGCGCTATAGGATTTGACACCCCATTCCTGTTGTCATGGAATGTCTGAAACCAATTCGTTTCTCCATCCAAATAGGGATTTCCTTGTGATATCCTATAGTCTCAAAGGTGTATTTTGATGCACTAGGTCTGAATGAATTCTTAAATCACATTATTTTTGTATATTTAGTTATACTCCCAAAAGTATAGTTTGATATGCTCCCATGTGTGATATTGTACAAAACCAACATATATTTTGTTAATCATCCAAAGCATATTTTGATATGTTATTTACAAAACCAAAACATAGTTTAATATGTTATTTATCACATCCAAAGCATATTTTGATATGTTATTTATAAAACCAAAACATAGTTTAATATGTTATTTATAAATCCGAGGTATACTTGTAATATACTACTTAAATCTATTATTTTAAACAACGAAGGTATATTTAATGTACTATCTATCTATCGATTGGGTTTTGGTTAGTGTTTAGATAACGGGACGGGTGTAATGTGATGAAAACTGTTGGACTCTGTATGCCCAAGACACATATTAAATTGATGTGGCTAGTACGTTATGATCCAAGTCGAGTCATACCCAATAACAAGCTAGACAAACACTTATATTATTTATTTGTGATATGATCAAACAAATAAATATTAACACTTACAATATTTAGAAATTGGTTTTCTAAATAATTACACTTGATAAACTAATAAATTATATGGATAATTTATTTTGAGAGAATATTTTATTTTGTTATTTAATGGGTTAAATAACATTTTAAAAGGTTGTATAAAGTCTAGCATTTATGAAGTATTATATTTATAAAAGTTATAAATATATAAACCAACACTTAAACTTTATAAAAGAATTTTTTTATATATAAAGCTAGCCCCCCCCCCCCCCATGGGAACTCACAACATGGTTGTCCAATGGGATGACATGCAATTGTCATAAGCTAGAGAAGAGTTGATTGGGTGGTCTAACCAAGACCATTTTGGTCCAATGGGGTCACTTGCATGTGTAAGTTGGCACATGATTGGTCAAGGTGGGTGGCAATTCTCTCTCATGGTTCTATAAATACTTAGATGACAAATGCAAGAACTTGCAAGATTTTCTCAAGTGATTTTCTAGTGCAAGAACTCTCAAAATTCCCTAGATGATTTCGGCCAAGAGTTGGTCTTCATAAGGGTTTTTCAAGTGAGTTCATAAGTGTAGAAATCCTAGCTAAACGCAAGGTGTTTGTTGGAAGGCTTGGGGTATACAAGCTTGAGGTCTTCTACACTTGAAGGCAACCGTTCAAGAAACATCATCATCTTCATGTCCTTTACTCCTTGGAAGGTAGTATTCTAAACACTCTATGGTTGTGTTTTATTTTGATAGCATGCATGTTCGTATACGGATCCGGGATTGGGTTTTACATATAAAATGAGTTTTATATCTAGTAAGTAACATGTTTTAAATAATAATTTTCCGCTGCGTTTTTATTTTATATTGATAAAATACTTTGATAAACATGTGAAAAACCCAACAGTGGCATCAGAGCCGCTTATATGAATGCATGCTTCATAGGATATGAAATTTTCGGGTTTCGGGTTTGGTTAAAACCCTATGGCTGAAATTTTATATATGGTTATCCTTTTGTTTTTCAAGATTATTTTAATACATGTATAAAAGTATCTTGAAAAATTATGTCATTTGGATGATTTGTTTGTGTCACACCCCGACCACGTAGAACAACAAAACGTGGCGGAAAACGTCGGGGAGTGTTGTAACAGAATCATTGTTTCATAACACATGGAAATTGAAATATTGTTATATTTAATAAAAGAGTTACATTGTCTTGACAATCAAACAAACATAACATAAATAACTAGTCTTGCATCTTTTATTGTCACTAAGGCCCAAGTCCGCCTAAGTGTATCTTGATAAGTCCTATGCATCATCTCCTGAAAACACATGTGAAAATAGGTACGTCAGCATAAAAATGCCTGTGAGATACATAGGTTTTGTGAAAACAGAATTCATGACTTATGTTTGAGAAAATGTTTAGTCGTGAACCTTGTAATTTGCTTTGTCTTGTAAATCATTTGGAAAACGATAAGATCAGATGATATGTATAAATAAGGGAATAATGTATGGTTAAATGAATAACCATGAAAAATGAGTTTGTATAAGATAAGTTGTTTGTAAATTAATGTCTTGTGAAAAGTATGTTATTTGTATAAAATGTTATATGTCTCAAATTGAAATGAATCAAATAACGCTACAATATGTAATACCATACAAACACTTATATATAGGAAGTACCAGCGGCGTATCCACCATGCTTGTATCATATTACACACGCCTCGTTACTTAAATCACTTACTCAAACCAAACCAACAATGTAAGATGTCTATGTTTAAACCAATTGCCAAACGTATTGAATAATATGTCAAAATGTTTATGTCAAGATGTAAGTCATGTAATGTATAACCAATGTCAATAATGTTTATGTGTCAAATGTAAATCATGTAATGTGTAACCAAAATGATATGTATGGCTAGTGAGATGTATCAAGTAAACCATATGCACAAAAACAAAGTATTGAAGTAAAACATGGTTTAAATCAAAACTATGTTTTGTGGAACAAATGAATACTATACTGATATAAACATCTATGCGGTATTGAAAGAATGCATACATCCAAGCCTTGAGACTGTGGCGATAAACCCTTAAACAAATTAAAGGTTTATCTAAGTTATGTATATCGAATTCGGTCATTCCTTTCATCCAAACCTACCCAGGATGTCCGGAACGGGAGTTGTCAATTCCTATGGTACCACTACCTACTAACGAATGGCGTGATCAATGTTAATGAATGTATATTGTCCCATTTGAACAAACCAAATGTCATACCCAAAATGTAAGCATGTGATGAATAACAACTGTACTAAGTATGTAACAAGTGGACATACATAGTATATGACGTGAAACAAATGTACTAAGTATGCACACAATGGACATACATAGCATGAAATGTAATGTGAAACAATGTACTAAGTATGCACACAATGGGCATACATAGCATGAAATGTAATGTAAAACGATGTACTAAGTACGCACACAATAGGCATACATAGCATGAAATGTAATGTAAAACGATGTACTAAGTACGCACACAATGGGCATACATAGCATGAAATGTAATGAAATCATGTACTATAATGTACTAACAAACATAGCAGTATATGATGTGAAAGCAGGAAAGCACGAAACTAACAAGTAGGCATATGTGTTTCACCCCAAAACAGTTTGGAAAACAGTAAAATAGGGGTCTATGTACTCACTTGAGATTGCTCAGAAGTCCTAAGATAACCACCAAGCAATGCTAGAGATCACGGAATCAAACGGCACCCAATATAGGTAACTATGTTAATAAACCGGACCTAAATCGGAGGATTTAGATAGAATGAGGGTTCGTAAACCAAACGAGCATGGAGACTCGTGTAATATGGTTTAACAAAGCCTACATACTAAATGAAACCTAACATAAGTGCTTACGACCCATTACGACCCGTTTAGGTAGCTTATGCTACTTTAACGCGTCGTTCGCGTGAAACGCGTTCGGACCGCCTAACTAGTCCTATGACAAGTAGAATATGCCTCAACATGCCTGGTTGTGTTTGTTTTGGTTGTTTGGTCCTAGTCTTGGTATGCCAAGTCTAGAGTGAGTGTGGTATGTTTATAATGAATTTTGGCATCAAAGGGGTATTTTGGTAATTTACCTAAGGCATATAAACTACCTATCATACAACTACTTAAACGAAGTGATCATAAGGTATAACCTCGGAAGGTTATTCCCTATATACTATGGTCACCTTAATGTATTTGGTCGGATCCTAATGATCGACCAAATGGGTCGGGTTCGAAGGTATAAGCGATTTATTAGATCGCTTACCCTTCGACCCTAGACAACGTGGTAATCAGTAGGCATAGTCACAAGGGACTATAACCATCGTGATTACAATCACGTTGCGAAGTTCAAACGAACTTCGCATTGACCATAAACTGGTCAACGCAGAAAGTCAAACAAAGTTTGACTTTCGGACTCGAAAAGCAAATAAAAGAATGAAGGAATACTTACGAAGGGTCCCCGAATGCTAATCTTGATTCAAGTAGCTCAGGTATGAAACAAAGGTTTCAACTTAGAGCTTCTCAAATCAGATTCTAGTGGGTTTTGAAGTTGGGGGATGTGGGTATTTATAGGATTTCCCGAACCGTTAGGATCGTTTCTTGGAAACCGTGATTGAATCTAAGGCGTACACTTGTTGGAATGTTGTGGTGACTAAAAATGGCCTCTCATGAACTGAAAGGGCAAGTGTGGGTGTGTGGTTGGGAGTTTAACAGCTGTTAATACATTGAATCTGGTTTTTCTGTTCAGATGAGGTGCTCGCGTAGCGCCACTGGAAAGGCATAAGGTGCTCGCGCTACGCTAGCATGTGCCAGATTCAGAAAAGTTTCAAAAATGGCAGAAATGGTCCCTGCAGCCCGTTTAA